>JASFXZ010000066.1:639782-922775 GCA_032209605.1 Mactromeris polynyma
CTAAATTTTCAACACAGCTTGGAAGATGTAACAGCTGATGAACATTGTATGTGCTTTTGTTTTGCAAGTAAATTGACGGCATTCTAAAACAGAAATGCTGCAGCAAGGATTTGGATTTTTGAACATCATTCAATGAAATATTTGACTTTAACAATATGTAAATACCATGAACAAGAAGCAGTGCATGATGAAGGTAAATGTCTGGAAGTATCCCTAACATGACTGGATAGAGATAGTACAATAACCAGGTCCGATATTCGGCTGCTTTGTATTTAGATCCATAAAGTTCAATACTACGAGGAATTCTTTTAACAAAATCAGGAGGTGCAATAAGTGACCTTCGCCTATCACACTCCTGAACTCTTTTGACACAACTCCATGGATACTTAGAAAAAGATTTATCAAACCAAAATTTAATTAGCTGTTTGACAACACCAAGTAATACAGCATGCATGTAATCTATTGGAACACCCAATATAATGTCAAAATGTGGCAAAATTAGTCCCCAGCTGATACCCTTAACACCCTGCACAGCATTTCTACTATTTTGAGCAAGAACGGCATTAGTCTTAGTTTGTTCACGAGTTCTTAAACTGTCGTGACCAAGTTTACTTTCATGTTCACTGTTGAAAGGATAAATTCTAGCATGGCCCTTGCCAGAGGTAACAACTTTTCCCTTTTCAGTACAATACCCACACCCATGTTCACCATTAAACTGTGTAAAAGACTGAAACATACATCTGGCTGGAGCATCCAGACAAGCTGTTAACAGTATTGAACGAACATTAATGATTTGATTATTAATTGTTATAGCTATGCCATTGTATGCTTCAAACAACTCATCAGCAAGCGGACGCAAAAATGTTGTCATATTAGGTTTCCCTGCGCCGAACCAAAGACCTGCAAATATCCTCATGTTTCGAGAAAATCGCATTTTGGGTGGAAGTTCATTTACTGTTAAATATATGGGCCAAACACTAACATTAGAAGATTTAAAAATAGCCACTCCATCTGTATTCATCTGCAAAGAAATATTGTATGGATCAGACAGAAACCCCCCATTTTCAAACAGTTCTTTATATTTCAATCCATCATATACATCACTAATATTGGTTGTTTGCTCTCTTTGAAATCTGTGAGACAAATTTTGAATGAAGTCTTCTTTGGCGAATAAGTTTTTTATTTGCTGAATTAGTGATATCTGAAGAAAATATGGCTCCTGGTTGGTAAGTTGTTTGCCACATCCTCCACATGCAGTACCCTCTTGCGGTTGAATTTGTGTACTCAAGTATTTGTAGCAGTTTTTGCAGTAGAAGTGAAGAACTATTTCAGAGCTGATATTTCCAAAGTATGCCCATACACGTCTTACTGATGTCTTGACATTATTTGGCTGGGGGCATAAAGCACTGACAAGTTTAAGCAAATCATTTAATGCAATATAACTAAGACAATGTCTCATAGCAAATGTCAAAACCAACATTAAAGTTTCAGAAACACTTATAGCTGCATTTGAATATAAGGGTTCATCATTATTAGCCGATTCAAAGTCTTCTTCATCATTCACAGTTTCTTCATCAGAATCTTCTGAGGAACTGTTTGAACTTACAGAATTATCTTCAATGTCAGTTTCTGGATCTTCATTGACATCAGAGGTATGATTAGATGCTATATTGTTCAAAGTGAAGGCAATATTTTGATCTTCATTGTCCAAAGTTTCAAAAAGGGGCATGGTACTGTTGTCACTGGCAGTGTCCACACTTTCCTGCTCTGAATAACACTCATCATTTACATTATGTGGCAAAGAATGATCATTGTCATTGCTAATATCTGATTCAGTACCAGCAGATGTTTGTGAAGAGTCAATTGTATCAGTGTCAAAACTTCTATCATTTCTTTTCGTTTTCATTCTCCATTCTGTAGTTCTAGGTAATTTTGGCTCTGACTGGTTATGAAGGTATGATCTGTAAGTTCTTTTTCCTGCACTCATGATGATGGAAGTCTTAGCCTTACCTAAAAAGAAACAAATAAAACATAAGCAATGTTTCACGAGATACCAAACAAACACATTATCTAGTCATACAAGAGCAGAAAAGAATGGCAACCACCTTCTGGCCCTTAATTGCGTGCATTGTATCTTTCGACTGAATTGGGTTTGAATGTTTGGAGACTGCAAGTTTGACTCAAGCAAGTGGGATGGTTTTGATTTCATGTGTTATATATTTTCTCTTGATATACATAACATTCGGGACCGTGATCATCTTTCCATTCAGGATAACTTATGTGTTGATGTGCCTTTAAATAAATAAAAAAATCCAATCACACAAGCTACCTACGTAGAAAGTTTCATTGTGATATCTCATTGCTAACTTAAGTTTTCCAGCAGAAACTGATGAATTTCTGATGCACGCGTCCAGACACCTGAAGTGATGAAGTCACTAATAAAAAAGACCTCAAATAAAAAGTTCAGATTTCTTACCTAAACATTCATTGTAGCCAACCAACAAAATGAGTCTGTTTCTTAGATCAATCGTTTACTGCTCCGTTTCTGTCTTGTCTAAATAATAAACAAAATACAGGTATATAGCTTTTATCACCAAAGAGTAAGAACTGATAGTAATAATAAGGTTTTTTAATTTAAAGTATGGTTCTCACAAATCATAAATATGACGTAAAAATGCATTTTGAACAGGCAAAACGTAGTATAAATGTATTTATAGTATATTGATTTTATCTTAAAAGCAGTAGTAACAAAACATATTAACGTATTGTGACTGCTACGAAACGACATGAAATGTACGGTTACGAAACAGCTTTGGTACGAGACAATTGTTTCGTAACCTGCTAAATATCAGCTAGTTTTACGGGTTTTCTTTCTTAGTATTAAAATCGTGGGTCATTAAGACGATAATTTGAATTAATTTAACACACACTTACCAATTGGGGAGCTCAAAACTGTAGTTTTCGTAAAGTATTTTCTTTATTTAGAAATCCTTTGTTTATGTCAGACCTGACTAAAACCCGTTGTACCGTATCGTTCCGTTTCGGGGAACGAATGAAGTTTTAAGAGAAAAACAATATTCTAATAAGTGATTATTAGTAATTTGGGCCGTAGAAAATTAACTTTCTCTTTTATAAGTTTTATAAGACTTCACACACGAACACTTTACGACGATTATTTGTAAAGTCGAATTCATGTTAGAATAGTCACTGGGTTTTAAACTTAATCGCAATCGGAACATCTCGGAATTGCTAGTCGTTTCATTGGCTAATATTTCCAAATGATTCTGCGCCTTTTTTAAAAGTTTTCCGATTGATTCAAAGAAGTCTCGAAACAATATTTTTCCGATATCTACTGTGATCATTATTGAATTTAACTATGTATGCTATGGTTGAATGGATTTTGGAAGGCTTGTTTAGTGTTATAAGTTTGACAGCCATAACATCCCCAAGGAAGGAATTCACGGAGTACAAACCCGGAGATGAGGTGGAAGCAAAATTTCAGGGCAAAATCTACCCTGCTAAATTGGTAACCATTGGTGGTAAGTTTTCGTTTTATTCTATAAAAAATAAGTTAATAATGCAAAACAGTCTTGTTACATTATGCAGTTTCAAAAGGTTAACCATAATTAGAAGCCACATAACAGACAATGACCAAACAAACACTCGCCGACTCGGTTTCTAAGGGCCCGGTTTCTACGGTCCTTGAGTTGATGTTCAAACGTCATTAAAGACTTATTATTAATAACACCTTACTCGAAACTTTTGTTATTATTTTTGCAGATAACAATATGTTATTAATCTATGTGGTTTTTTTTGCAGAAAACAAGAAAGACTTGGAAAAGGGTCTGAATGCTACTAGGTCCAGTACTAAAGCTAAGTCTCAAGGAACGCCTGCAGCAAGTAGTTCAACTTCAAGTAAGCCGGTTCAAACGTTATTCCAATTTAACCTTCTATTTAAAGATGACTGACAAAAAATAATTTAAGCAGTGAGTTAATGTCAACTTTCGGACTATATGTCAGATCAGCCGACTGCATTACTCCCATCATTATTTCACAAGTCGGCTGCAACACTTGGTGCCGCTGGTAGCTAAGGTAATATGCTCAGGTAGGCATTCATACACCTAGACTATTGTAGCACTAGGTGAAATGAAGCAATGTGGATTTTTCTGCAAGCTCAGATAAATGGACCAGTGGCACAGACAGGGATTGAACCATGCAGGGACCTTATGGTCTCAAAAGCGCACTTCCTACTTTTAGCCTAGGCCAGGCCTTCCTGCACTGATAACTGATCATTGCATGTAGATGAGGGGTACATATTGCTTCTAATTAACAACTCAACAGTTAGACCGAAGATCCGCAACCTTGACATGGAGGTTGTTCAACATCAGTAGTTTCAAAGGTCAAATGTCACCTTGCTTGTTAACATTAAATTGATTAATGACTATTAGACTGCAGTGGGGACATACATAATTTACAAACATCTCTTGTTAATAAACCATTATTTAAATTATGTTTTTCAGAAACAGTGCAGCAACGCAAGCATGTTGAAGTTGAACCTAGTTCATCACCAGTGTGTGCTAATATTCCTGATGCTGGTAATTTCATTATTTTCACTTTTTATTTGCTTACATAATGTGATATCTGTTGAAACTTTAAATTGCCTAAGTAACACAAGAGAACTTTATCTTAGATATTATAAAATAATTGATACATTCAATATGTCATTGATACTCATATGCGAAAGTTGAATCATCAAAATGCTGACTGGTGTGTGATATGAGCCCTTGATTGGTGTGTGATATGAGCCCTATAACGGCATAAGTAAGCCCAACTTTGCTGATACATCGTTGTTAAATGAAAAATTATTTTTTATAAAACATATATATTTCAGCCACTATTGATGCACACATCCACAGATTCTTTGCTAAGAATGTGCTAAGTACAAGCACCCAAGAAGAGACTCCTCAGCCAGCCACTGCAACGAAGACGCTTCAGCCAGCACCCATGAATTCTCCTCAGCCAGTTGCAACAAAGAAGACGCCTGAGCTCCACAAGAGGTTCCAGTCATCAGAATTTGTTGATAGCAGTAGCAGTGACATCAGTGATGATGACACTGGTGTCTCTGCTACTGTTCTTACACCTCTGGTAAACATACCGATGAAAGTGCCAAGACAGCAGCTTCCTAAAGACTCCTCCCCCTGCAGACGTGAGGAGTGCATTAGAGCGAAGGAAGAGCTGTCAATGCTTAGGGAGCAAGCTGGGGTTTTAGAAGCAGCCAATAGGAAGCTTACTAGAAACAACAAAGGTATTAGTTAAATTCAGTTGTTTACTTTTATCAAGGTTTGAATAACACGTCAACAGCGAGATGTCCGGAAGCATTTAACATCCAAAAGCACTTAGTATTTCAACAAATCAGAATTAACACAACTGTTCCATCAGTTTGTGTATTTATTTTTCAAGCTAAATCCATATTGTTTGTTTGATTGATTTTTACTTTATGCCTTCTTTTTTCTGCCATATTTAAGTTTCCTTCAACAGTTATTACTACCTTACCACAAGTCCCAATTTTTATCATCAAATTTCAGTTTTTAAATATACAACAGTCTGCTTCACAACCATGTCTACCTGGATGGTCTGTCACCACTGCTAACTACCATTCCACAAGAGGATATGGTCGACCAAGATTTGATAATGCCATATAATATACAGCCCATATATATATGACACTTCCTTGGAAATAACCTTTGACATATTTTTTTTTAAGATTTGGAATTAAAGTGCAGTTCAACAGTAATTGAAGCAGCTAATGGTACAGATGGTAAACTGAAACCTGGGATTGTGTCAGATCGAAGTGCTGCTCGGGAACATAAGGTAAACATTTTTGAATCTAGACTAATAAGCTTAAAACTGTAAAAAAAACAACCAAGAAAAGTTAAATTTATAAACCCCATGTGCACAAGTTTATCAAAATAAACAGAAAATACAAATTTCTCCTATGTATCTTGTAACATCAGACATTAACAAAAATACAATAAAGAAAACAATTAATGTTAATATGCAAAGGATTGTGTTTTAAATGTGTCTCAACTAAGTATGTAAGCTATATGCATTAGTCCAATAATGAAGCAACTTCATATGGATACCAACCTAAATGATAGTATTGCATTCTTGTGATCTGAATATGGTAATTCTCTTTTTATTACAGATGGTAGAGCTGGTGCGAGGCTCATATGTATATTTATACGAAAAGCAGTTGAAGCTTGCCACAGAATCATCTAAATCTATGACAAGCCTTGCGCGTCATCTTGTGGATGTATTCTACAGCATTCATGAACAAAAAACTGCTAATTTGACGGGAACAAATGGCCTTAAAGCGTTGGACAAAACCATAGTTGAAGCTATTATTAGTAAGCAAATTTTAAACAGTGACAGAACATGTCCAGAGTAATTCTGTTTCATCATAATTAAATAATCTTATTTTGACAAGGTACCATACCTTCTCTAACTAGAGTTATGTTGTTATGTTGAATTAAAACATTACATGCTCAGCTCAATATGAGCATGAAACATATTTCATTTGTTGTGCTGTACATTGTTATTATAACATTCAAGAAGAAAACAGATGTAATTTAAAAGGTTCTTAAAGCAGGATGTAGAGAACTTATTTAATGATAATTTTGATATTTTGATCCAAAGTCTGAGCACGCAATTGAGTAGAGCAAGAAAAAAGTTTTATAATCACTGGGTCTGGTGTCTGTCTCTCAGCACACTTTTTCAATTGTTATACACATTATTTGCTGTAAGAAATTGACAGTCATCACAACGCAGAGGGTGATGGCCTATTGTAGGTAGAGGTTGCTAGTGCAGAGTTTGTTTTACCAGTCTAATGTCTGGGAAAGTTTTGTACCATGCTTCTTTTGTTTTACAGCCTACAGTGTATCCTGCGATAGCTTTAAAAGACAATCACCGGCTGAAATAAAACAGTCCTTACGAAACAAACTTGGATGTTTGAGGGCTCCATCCAGAAAAAAAGCTGACTGAAAATATTCTGTGATATATAAGTGTCTGTTTATTTAGGTCTGTCACTTGTTTATATAACAATGTAATATCAAAACACAGTTTGTTATTATATTAAACATCATTTTTGGATAAAAAGCATAGAATATTGATCAAAACATATCCATTAGTCAACATACTCATTCAACAATTTATTGACTAAATACAAAAGTTTATATAAAAAATACAATGTTTGTATTCTCCGGTCTTTGTAAGCAAATGACAGACCTTATTAAATAAACTTTAGTAGCTTAAGAATTACACTGGTTTTTTACTTTTGTATTATTTAAGCTGTTTTTTGCATTGAGTGTCATCTATGCATGCAACTGTACATAAATATGTTCTAGTCATCTATTTTTATAATGTTTTTGATTTGTTTACTAAATCATCAAGTCCAAAATTGTTGATTTGTATTAATGGACGTGTTGTCT
The DNA here is from genome assembly GCA_032209605.1 of Mactromeris polynyma. NCBI lineage: Eukaryota > Metazoa > Mollusca > Bivalvia > Venerida > Mactridae > Mactromeris > Mactromeris polynyma. The sequence goes on from JASFXZ010000066.1 coordinate 647,270, forward strand.
TCTGGGCATTTTTATGTACATAAAAGGTTTCTAGTCATCTGCTTTTTTATTTGCGTTTTATTTGTTTACTAAATGTCCAAAATTGTTTATTGTTTAACAGCATTAATTTACATTTCACTGTATTGTTTATTATTACTCATTATTAAATGTCTGATTTTGATAAAATGATCTCATTTCTATTAGTGCCAACATTATTATTTTGTCCCTAATGCATACTTTTTTTAAAAACAATGGAAGCATGTTATATTCATTTTACAGTATTTATCTTTTTGTGCATTATATGTCTGTATATAATATGTTCTTACCTATGTTTTTTATTTATTTTTATTTTTCTGATACCCTACCCATAAAAGATGTGAGGGTATATTGCTTTTCACATGTTGGTAGGTCAAAACCTGAAGACTAGTCTACTTGTTTCTTATCAATAACTGAACAATTAATTAATCAGCAAAACTTCCTATTTATTCAGGTCAAGGTTGCCATTACCCTTTGCTTTTAAATCGGGATATTATTTGGCAGCAAATGGGTCATAGTAAGTAGGGCTGTAGTGAATACACTATGGGGCGAATACGATACGTATCATGATACAGGGTCACAAATTCGAATATTTATTCATGAATATTATGCCAACAATATGTTACAGTCTGTCTAGATTAAAGTGCTTATAATTACTTTATTACTAGTCAATACTAGTGAAATAATAGTTTTACAACACTGTTCAAATGCTTTGGCTTCATATGAATAGGACAGGAGACACAGTCAACTGTATTGAAGTGTCAAACTGTTTATTAGGTTACGAAATCTGACAATATAACAATCCAAGATGTGTCATATTTTTCACTAGTTCTAGTATAAATAATGCATTGTTGTCTATATTCGGTTCAGGACATGGCGAATAATGAATACAAATCAGATGGAACTGGATTCGAATAAATCGAATATTTGAATGTATATAATCGCTACAGCCCTAACAGTAAGTCTTACAAACATTTGTGAAATCCTGAATTGATGATTTGTATTTTATAACTTTTAAAAATTTGCAGTGCCTTTGTTCTCTAGTTAAATTGATTTCGTTATCAATTTTCATTTAATTGTAACATCTAATCCAGACTATTGTCCAGCATTTTAATGTTCCAAATGGGCGGCATATTAAAACTAAACTGGTTTTTGTCTGGTAAAAGTGTTTTTATGAAGTGCAATCTTTTGTTTACTTTCTATGCTATTGTAATGAAACTAGACACACTTATCATATGTCATTAGTCCTAGACAAATTGGTATAACTCAATTATGTTGTGAGTTGTGGTCCTTTTCCACCAATAATTTAACATGTAACACAATATGTACTATCAATATCACATCTGAACGGATCTCATTCTTCTTAGTGCTAATACTAGAAATCCATATTTTTATTGTGCCAAATATTGTATACTTATTTTTTCAAAATTAAGTTATAATGTTGTTGATTCCTAAAACTTGTTTCTCTTCCATTTTATAAATACAGCATAAGTTATGATGCCAGTCAAAATGCAATATGTATTACCTCCATAATGAATTTTTTTTAGACTTGTCTACATGTATATTTTGGTTTCTTTTTTATGTCAATGTTTTGTACTTTTTTATCTGTTATGTTCAGGTTATGTTCAAAGATAAATAAATATTTTTGCAAATGCCAATAACTCTTTCTTTAAATATTTAACTTCTAGCTATGTGTAATTTATTTGCAAATAAATGCTTTGCGAAAGCTTTGCTAAGCCTTTGCAAAAGCTTTGCGAATGCTTTGCGAAAGCTTTGCGAAAGCTTTGCGAATGCTTTGCGAAAGCTTTGCGAATGCTTTGCGAAAGCTTTGCGAATGCTTTGCGAAAGCTTTGCGAATGCTTTGCGAAAGCTTTGCATAAGCTTTGCTAACCATTTGCAAATGCTTTGCGAAAGCTTTGCTAACCATTTGCAAAAGCTTTGCATACTATTTGCTGCAACTATTCTGCAAAGGTTTTGCTAACATAAAAAGTAGTATTTTCAGAAGCCTGCTAATGCTTTGCGAAAGCTTTGCAAAAGCTTTGCAAGTTTCGTTCCAATTCTACACGCGTGCGGAATATATTCCGCAAATATTTGCTGCAACTGTTCTGCAAAGGGTTTCGCAAACACTTTGCAAAGGAAATAAATATATTCCGCAAAGGGTATACTTATGCATGGGTATTTAGTCATAGACCCAGTATAGTCTGTATCAATATAGTTCATAATTTCTTATTGCATAAGTCGTGAAATCACACATTCATGTCAATAAACTTGTTACATATTGATTTATAAGATAAAAACAATATAAATGTTCGCAACTGGTACATAAAACCAAGAAAGTATTCTTAGTTCAATCCGGACAATTTCCCGTGGTGATGATTCACAACACTACTTACTGGATAAATCTTGAAATATACTATACAATCTACTTTTAGACGCAGTTGTTAAGGCAAACAATATTGTGTTCATCTGGTTTTCATACAACAATGTTATGTTTACAATAATGAGAATAATGGTCTAACTAAGGTCAAGACATTGAAGTCGTGTCTGCCTATAAATATTTAGGCTGCTCCTTTACCAGCGGTCTGTCATGGCAGAAGACGCAAGGCATCTTATACATACAAGCTAATTTGGCGGTAAATGCTATATTTCGCTACCAGAAGGACTTCGGATTTTTTACTCGTAAAGACGCATTTAAACTATTTGACAGTCTTGTTAAACCAGTGCTAATGTACTCAACAGAGCTGTGGGGTTATCAACTATGTTCCATATCCAGTTTTGCAAAAGAAGTGCGTGTCTGTATTCCAAAGTCGCAAACTTTTTCGCTTTATGCGAATGTGGACGACTTCCTATGTCAATACCCTACATTACCTGATGTAAAAAATACTGGACTACATTGAGTAGAATACCAGCGCATAGATACCCGAAACAGTGCTACATCTAGACGAAGCAGGACGCCACACTTGGGCTTCCTGTATAAAACTACAATGTACTTCTTTATCAACATGGTTTCGGCTATGTGTGGATAGCTAACGATGTTGGTAATATTTATATGTTCATAAATATGTTTACTTTACGACTGAAAGACTGTGGACAGCAACGCTATTCTCAGACATAAGTACATCCCCAAAAGCAGTCAATTATAAACTTTTCAAAAGCACATTAGGTCCAGCGAGTTATCTGTCGCTACCATTAACATTTATACAGAAGCGTATGCTTTCTAACTTTCGATGTTCAGGTCACAGTTTAATGATTGAGAAAGGCCGTCATAGGATTATATACAGAAACTATAGATTTTGTACATTCTGCCTCAAACGAATTTCTATTGTAAAGATAGTGAAGCTTATTTCCTCATAGTGTGTCCATTATATCAAGAACTAAGATGTACTTATTTTCAACCAGAATGGCTTAGAGCTGTAATATATGAACAATTATACATTCAAATTATGTGAGATATAAGAAAAGAAAGCAGTTTTGCACTGACACAATTTATCGTGAGTGCATGTGGGAAAAGAGACGCTGAAATAGAAAATTGGAGAGTATTAGTAACCATTTATTTACCAGAATCCTATCGTTTTAGTATAATACAATATATTACCAAATATTATACTACGATATTTTAAATTAAATCCATTCAATCAAAATGTCAAACATACTTTAAACAATTGTTCTTACACAAATTGTGAACAGTTGATTACATTTATGATAAATGTTTATACATATATAAACATGTTCTGCCTTTTAACTAATATTGGAATATTCACCATATGCTGTTACATACTCATGTTATAAATATGTTTATTTTGCGTACAATATACATATTGATTAACTCTATATATGTGGTAGGATAGCGATATGTATGCTGTTGTAATAATATATATATACAGCTATTCTAGTATGTTCTAAAATGTTATATCTTCATAGACTTTTCTTATTGTCACATATCACATTTATCCAAGTAGAAATTACACATTTGTTAATATGTATTTTTCTCACCATCATTGTTTAAATTATATCTACATAACTACTATACATGAACTATCATGCAGAATTGTTTGTATTTTGGGCCAGACACCTTGTATTGCAAATAAAACACTATTGTATTGTATTGTATTGTATTGTATTGACACCGACCTTTTTGCATGTCGTAGCTGACAAGCGGACTGACTGAATTGTTTCTATAAGAGTCTGATTTGTACTCGGCATGTTGCCTGTTTGGCGTTTGAAAATTGATGTTGTGGTTCCGATTACTCGGTCCTATTGTTAAGTCCCGGTCCTAATTATTGTTTTAAATTTTAAAAATAGCTGTTACAATTACACGTAAGCGTTACAAAATTGTACAAAATAATTTTCAAACTGTTTTTTCATCTTCACATCCTGTTTTTTTTTCTCAGTATATAACGGAAACGCAACATCAGTTTAATGTTGATTTTGCGTTGTCCTTCACTGATTGTTACGGGAACGAACTTGAGTATAATATGGGGCGAATTTGTTTTGCAAGACCTAGTTAAGGTTTGAGGTTTCAGTTGTGTTGCAGTCTGATTGAAAAACTTAAACCAGTTATGATTAATAATAATCATTTAGTCGAATTAAAATGAAGACCATAACGAATTAGTTGACACGGTCGCATCAAAAGATAATTTCATTTACTGCAGTTTTAACCGCTAGCAGTATATTGCAGACAGATTGTTGCTCGATTAGAAATTCAGAGTTGAGAACTATGTAACTTCTGTTTTGAAACGTTACAATGTGGACGATAGTCAGGTTCCGATTAAGCAGACATACATTTGACCTGTAGGTTCGACCGTAGGTTGGTGATTTACAATAATATACATTTACTACATTCTATACAATTCGTTGTAGTTTAATGCGCAACATATATATACATGCATGTTCATGTTTCAAGTGGTGTAACATTACATAAGGAAAAATGTCAATCTCCGGTACATGAATAATTTAACGCGCATACAACTAAATTATGTCGTTTTTTTCAAAGTTAAGATATTTGTATTAGCTATCTGAATAACAACTAAGTAGTTATGTTTCAAATTGAAATATCTCTTTCAGGAACATGATATGCCTTATAACAATGAGTGACAAAAACATGCCCCATATGTGCACGCAACCCGATCAAAGATTTGCAATATCATTGCTAAATTTTCAAATAATACCGACCATCTGTTCAGACGATATAATATACCTTTAAGAGATTTTTATTTATCGCAATTTGAAGATATTTTCCTTCTATAATTCTATAGGAAGTTGGTCGGACCAAAGTGACGCGACGGTTGGGTATGGGTCTTTGTTTTCATTGCGATTCAAGCACGATGTTTACTAACGTTACATGCTTGTTTGTACCGCATAGTTAAAGGGAATTACCCATATTTATACTAATCCGGAGTATGTCTAGGTCCCGTTAGAAATAAACATGTCCGATTAACATGCATGCAATTCTCCCTATTATACCTTGATAAATGGATATATCAAACGGAAACTTAAACCTGGGACCAATATATACATGTATAATTATATTTGTCCCAGCTTATACGTTGAAACTATATTAGCCATACCGGATACATAATCTATGTGACTGCTTGTGATAATTTTTGCTTCTTCAAATTGCCAACTATCTGGTCAGTAGTGATTGCTAAATGCAGTAACAGACAGATTGTGAATGTTCTTATAAGGTTATTATTATATAATCACGAACATATAAACCAGGGTTATGATGCACAAAATATACCGACTTGTATAGACTGCAAAAAATAACCAATGGAAAAATACTGGTAACATATTATAGAAATGCAGTAGTTAATATGATAATGCCACTAGATCTACACAGGGCAGGCAAATCCACAATTCAGCTATCTGCAGCCCCAGGCCTAGAGCGCTAACAGTGCTTTGATTAAACATGGTCCCACATATGAGTGGTATGGTCCCCCGGCATAAAACCAGTCCACTATTTAGTTTAACTAGTATACGATTATTCGTATAAACCAAACCAGACAAACCACACCTGGAGGTAGTTCGGTCAGTTTGATTAACCAGTTTAAGATTTGTTATAAACAAATACAGAAACTTGTTTTAGTTGAAACCCCAGTTGGTTTAAACACATGCAAGTTTTAGCAAACCAGTTTTGGATTCAAAACGGTTGGTACAAACAAATTTGCCCATGGTTTTTAATGACACAGCGTGAACTTAAACCTTTACTATCCGAGTATTTCACGGGGATAAATGTGTGAAATGTGAATCCTATTTATCAATACTAATAGGTGGAGAAAACCCCTGGCGTTAACCTGTAATGTCTTAATTACAAGTACAATAAGTGAATGATAAGAATCGCCAATATCTAAACTAACTCTCGGCTTTCTTTCGTTTTCAAGCTCGAAGTAAACCCGTCATCTTGCATGCACAAATAATGTACTTTTAGTGTCACCCGCACAGGGGTAGTAAGGCTTGTAAAATCAATTAATTCATTGTGTCTAAAAGTGTCCTCACTCCTAGTCTGCCTCTTAATGAAAGGTTTATTTGGACTAGGCCTACTATCTATATCATATTTGTTTCCCGTAGTGAGTAAAGGTTCAGTTAGTTCACGATAATAAGTCACATTCAATGAACATTTATCACAATAATGAACTAAACTATCCGTTCTACCCAACAAATTATGATGATTAGCCATCGTGTTTTTACACGCTTCATCCCTAAATTGTATATACACGCAGTCCCACTGTTTACACTTTACCTGACATAGTTTTGAAACTTTATACTATTTAAACCTCTATACACAAAAGTATTTGGGTTTATTCAAGTTAAACTTATTACCGAAGTTTATAAACTTAATTATATTTGACTTCATAAATTATGTTATTCTTTTTTTTTTATATGATTTAATGAATTATAATTAAGTCTTAACAGCTATGTATAACAAGATGACACTCGTCTTTCCTCAATTTCCAGTTTATAATTTATCAAAATTCAGAAATGTCAAGGTCACGGATCAATTTCTGTATGGAGTTGTTTCTTTAAGTGTGAACAACTCTATGTACGATGTTACTTAGCCGTCGTCTATAATGTTTATCGTATAGGTTTTTTTTCGTTTCAAATCATATGATACATTTAATATGTAAAACACAGTAAAAACAAAACTAACTTATACATAAGACACAACACATTTGTTACTGGGTCGAGCAAGCGTTTATTAAGTTGTAAGATATATGTGGTTATTAATAGTATGTAAACGCAGATTCATAGTTATACTCTGAATAAACATAATAGTAAAATTTAATATAAATAAGCCAAAATTTAAATAATTAAAAATGGACAGATCCTAAGGTCTAAGTAAAAAATTATCTTTTGTGGTTTCGCTGACCTGGCCACTAAACCTACTCAATGAGTTAGAGAGATACACAGCTGTATATACCCAGTCAGTCACTGAGCGGGTAAATGTCAAATGAAAAATGTGAGGGGTCAAATAAACTTTACACACATCAAATACCAAGATAGAGAATTGCATTGCATGAGTGATTTAACAGTCACTCACCAGTAAAATAAAATAGCAAAAAGGACAAAATTAGAAACTTGGGAAAACCAGAAATAATATGTAAAGAAATAAACAGCACTATATCTGTTACAATCATATGGAGTTTGAACTCATGATGCCCCAAATGCTAGTGATGAGTGGACTGGGCTGCTGTCTAATACCACATCAAATTATCAAATGTAAACAGTGAACTATGATTACCTGTAAATAGCCGACAATAGACAACTTCAAGAAAGTCTTCACATATTGTGTATGGATCTATAAATAGAAACATTTGTATTCATAAATAAGTTGGACTTCTTCGACCGTAGGTGAATCAAGAATCAGCGAAAACTGTTTGACAACGAACCGTGAACAAATATCTATCTGTGTACACAGACGTATCTTTTAGATTTAGCTTATATACTCAGACAATTTTCGAATTAAACTTACCCAAACCCGGAAGAAGAAAAAATGAATCCGCAATGTATTATACTAGAAATATATTAAATACATTATAAATACGATCAAATGTCTAATTAACAACAAACTCGTTCATATTACGACGAAATAATGCATACAATCTTTAATTCGAACCTAAATATAAGGAAATATAATGTTTGGTACGGCAACTGCCCTCCAAAATGGCATCCGCAAACATACCACTTGACAGCTGACGTCATTTAGGGGCATTGTTAAAACCCAAATATCAGATCTACCCATGCCAATTTGACCGAAACCAATTTGTATGATCGTACATCACTTTCAAAGATACACTGGCCCTATATTTTGATATTTTCTTCATTGAAAAACACCCTGTAATCTGCTCCAAATCCAGAAGAAGACCACAACCGGAAGAAGAAAAAATGAATCCGCAATTTATGACATTACACATCCATTTAACACATTATAATTACGATCAAATGGCAAGATAAAAACAAACTTGCATATTACGACGAAATAATATATGAAAACAATAATTCGTACCTAACAATGAAGGAAATATATCGTTTGGTACCGACACTTCCCTCCCAAATGGCGCCCGGAGAAAGACCACGTGACAGCTGATTCACTTACGGGCAGTGTTAAAATCCAACATCACGGATCTACCCGTGCCAAAATCAACTGGATTTCGGCGATTAAACCGAAAACCATGTTGCATGATCGTGTACTACTTTAAAAGTCACATTATCCAATATTTTGATATTTTTCTTGATAATATGCGTAAATGATATTTAGTATGTAAAAGACCGATATACCGTTCGTCCGTCCATCCATCCATTCACCTATCCCAGGTAGGGTATTATTGACAATTGCGCGTAGGTATACAAGATGATTGTTCAGTGACATAATAGAGAGGATAAAATATGATAGTCAGGGCTCAAGACATTCACTTGCCCGACGTCTAGACTATTGTAGTACTGGAAGAAGGCATTGCACAACTAGTATGTTGCAGCGTTACTAATGGATCTGTCCAAGGCCTTCGACTGCCTCCCTAATCATCTCATTGTTCTGAAGTTCAAAGCCTACAGGCTGCTTACATTATGCATGATTATCTGTAAAACCGCAAACAAAGAGTCAAATTAAGTGAATGTTTGGTTATTGTATATCAAAAGGAGTACCACAAATATCACTTCTAGGACCTCTGATCGTTAATAAGTTTAGCAATGACATATATATAGGATCTTACCTGACTCGTTTTAACCATTTTTAGAGACGTTTAATAATTTCAATAAAAGATTAACACGAATGTAAGATTCTACAGCAGAGATGGCTGATTTTCTCCAAAACATTGCCTTGACCACCTGTAATTCAGTATTCATAAATAAAAGCTGACGCATAAAAAAGCAGTACCGACAATATTCTTTTTTAATTTTAAAAAATAAGTTATAAGTTCAAATGACTATGCCACATATAAATATTTTACAACATGAACATCATTTGAGCGCGTCTACGTCACGCTTGTTTTGTTGTGACGTCACACCCACGTGAGTTTTTATTTCACTAGTGAAAAATCGAAAATAATACATGGGTGTTTAAACCACTCTATACCGTATGTTATGTTATGTTATAATTTACTTTATTAACAAAGCCAAATTGTATAATTATGCAGATGACAATATCCTGTTTCACTGTGATTCCAACATCGGAAACCTAAAAGAGGTCCTTGAATCTGAAAGTATTGTTTTAATTAAGTGGTTTGAAGATAACCTCATGTAAGCGAATCCTAAAACAATCAATATATATCTACGAAAGTTAACTGTAGGTAAAATAAATATCTTTGGAATTGAAAACACTGATATACCATGTGAAGATTGTGTTAAGCTGTTAGGAATAGAGATTGATTCACTGTTAAACTTTGATACTCATGTAGCAAATATTTGTAAAAAAGATCAGCAAGACAAATCAATATTTTATCAAGACTGTCTAAATACCTAAACAAGATACTGAAATGCTTATTTACGAATGTTTTGTCCGCTCAAATTTCAACTACTGCCCTTTAGTTTGCACTTTTGTTGTTAACAAACACTGAGAAAATGTAAAGTTACAGTACAGGGCTTTGAAGTTTGATTTTAATGATGATTTTACTTCCAGTTATAAAGATCTGTTCGAAAGGGTAAATATACATTTAAGCCGCCTGAGGCAAATTGCCATTGAAGTTTTCAAATGTATGCAAAAGATATCTCCAGTTTACATTCAAGAACTAGTCTCGGTTAAATCCAATAATTGCTCTTTCAGAAACAGTAACATGCTAGAGATACATGTACCAAAGGTTAATACAGACACCTATCGTAAAAAAGTTTTCGATTTAAAGCCGTCAAGGTATGGAACAATTTACCAAACGAAATGCGTACGACAACTGATTGTGAAGAGTTCAAAAGACTTATCCATACATGGAATGGCTTCAAATGCAGATGTTCTATGTGTGTATAGTTTCAAAACCCTTTTTGTTGTGCTAATGTGTATGCGTCATAACTCTTTTCCATCGAGCATATGTTGCTATACGTGCTTACTATAGTACGGCCAAGATATGAAGGCACAATAACATTGCCAAAACGTCAGTCAATATTAAATTGCATGTTAGTTCAATGATCATGATCATATAGGCACATTTTCTGATTTTGAAAAGGAAACATAATATTATTATAAATGCATAGATATCAACTCACGTGTTTATTATATAGCGTAATGGATGAGCATCAGAATCTCAACGCAGTCTATCCGTGTTCAAATCCTGTTGTTTTTTTAGCCCGAAATATTATGCATTTCACAAAATATGCAGCAAACTAGATAAATATGTGTAAACATAAAACTATTTTGGAAAAAATATTGAAAAGCGTTTCGTGTTGTCCTAGCAAGACAGATACATTGTTTCAAAAGTTCACGACTTCTGTGTATAAGAGACTTCTATGAAATAGCATGTGGTTCCGTTGTATTGCCCAAGAAAAAAGACTTCAATGACTCATTTATGACTGCGGTATCAGAAAGGACGGTGTTTCGAATTCAATGGATGGCAGTGAAAAACGTTTCAAGAAAAACAAGAAGTAGCAAGTAACATATCATTGGATTGCTTTGATCTCCCTATATCTTGCAAGATAGTAAATTATATGATTATACACAAGATTCATCTGCCTTTTTAACAAGTCAAGCACAGACACTGCTGATGAGCCATGCTAAACTGTATATCCATGCTAAGCAATATTTTATACGAGTTTGTTCAATATTTCTATGCCTATGTTATATTTTTAATTATTCAAAATAAAACGAATGTATGTATATGAAAATAACAAAGAACATAATATAAATGGAAATAAAATATAATATAATAATTTACCAATAGAAGGATAATTAAATACATTTATTTTATATTTTATCTTGTATATATACATGTACATTGACCCTTAATGACCGCAGTTGTCCGTTTTACTGTTCGAGTTTTAATTAGTGTTTTTAATGTCAAATTCCCAGATGCATGCATTTTGTCCATTTATAACCGTGTGTTTCATATATGTATGTGTTATTTAACTGCAATTAACTCTTTTAGATGATTTTTGCTTGGTACTGGATAATCTATGCTTTTTTCGTAGTTAATGTATTATTATGTTTATCATAACCGACTTGAAATATAGATTATCTTGTCTCAGACAAGTCTAATTGCCGTATCCGGCTACCAACAGTCGAGTTGGACTTAATCCAGGAAAAGTCTGTTTTAAAGGCATGGCCTATACATTACCCTTCACACAGTGAAATGTTTAGTTGTTAACTATATGGTATTTAACACAGCAGGGTGTCTGTCCAGTTATATCGTCATCCGGTGACATGTCTGTAATATTGCACCAATGTTCTTATAATGAATAAGATTGTTAAGTGAGTCCATACTGTGATGGTTGTTGACAACAGCTGTGCAAATTAAGTTACAAATTCATTGACCCAATGCCACAATCTACCCCTTTAAAGCAAAACAATTAATGTTATGTGAATAAACAAATGTTGTTCATGCACATCTACTTAACTGTTAATCTGTACCGTATTCTATACTCGGGCAATTAGCCTCCTATATCGGACATGTCCAATTTGACATACACACTAGCACAGGACAACTCGTCGACTTATTTGAGAAAATCGGCTTCAAAGTTTCAACGAGGTACCTCTTTTTTACTTGTTACAATGTTCAATAACCAAATTTTACAAGTCCGTTTTGTGCACTGTGTTGAAATTTTATAAAATATGGAATAATTTTATGTAAATTTAAAAAATGATTTTTAAGAAATGGCATTTTGTTGTTTTAGTGCGAGTTATTTTATGTCAACATGTACATTAGTCCAGGATAACAGTTTGAGGGCTGCTGTACGATCTCCAACCTCGTTTTTAAGGTAAGACCACTCTAATACTCATCATCAAGAATCTTAACTAAACTGTTTCCCTGAGTTTCTAGATCACATGAGACAACTAAATGCCAAATATTACAAAGTTTTACCGTACCGTTTTAAAGATTTTCAAGTTTTAAGATTAAACCGACTTGCTTTGAGAGGTCACAAATTCCAGTCATGTTCTTCATGCATAAAAATGTTTCTAGTTCAAAATGAGCCTATTTCATCATTTGTTTGTGTTATTCTTTTTTTTTTTTTTTTTTTTATTGAATAATTCTTTTCTTCTTTTTTTTTAAACATACATACATAACATATAAGAGCTTATCATATACATGTTTATATAAATGCATAATAAACGTGGCAGTTGTTTAAATATATACTACATCGTAGGTATTTCTATATCTATTATATTGCTAGTTCATATATTCACAGTAAAAAAAAGATGAAATGTGACAATATGACAAAAAAGGTTTGTATGTGGAAAAAAAAGATAGAAACCAGACACACCTTTGATATAATCTAGTCTAGTATACTATTACAGTACGAAAAAACGAAAAGAGACTAGATCATTTCGATGTGTGGTTAAGACAGTGTTGTTGAAAAATCAACGAGGAATGCTTACAGTATAAGCATTGATAACGTTATATTTAGTTCTTGATTAGATTAAAGGCAGATGTTTGTTAAAGATGGTTAAAAAACGATCATTGACCTTTCGCTGTTTAAGGTACATAGCCAGTGTTTTATATTCGTAAGTAAATATATTGTATAGGTTGCTGGTTTTAGTCCAATTGTCGCTTTCAAAGTATGCTTTGCTAATGCAAAATCCTATTAATGATAGTATTTGGTTCATATAATGGTATTCGCAATTACTTATCTTATATCCATTAACTATATGTTTTAGTTTCCGGACATTTTTATTTATCCCACATATATTGAATACAGTTTGAACATCAGTCCATAATTTATTCGTTTGTGGACAATCGATGAAAAGATGATTATATGTTTCGGTAACATTGCATATGTGGCAGTTTTTCGTTTCGGATATTTTCCATTTGAATCTTAGTTCATTTGTTGTAATTATATTCTGAATAATTCTGTATTTGAATTGTTTTATTCTGTTATCTGGGATTGAATGTATAAAGGAGTATAGTGCAGACCAATCAATGTGTAAGTTAAGTACAGCTTCCCAGTGACCATGCATGTACGGTTTGGTGAATTTTGACGATATAAGATACTTATAAATGTAGTTGCTGTTAATATTTTCAAGTCTTAGTTTATTGATTTTTATCTCAAGAGGAGTATTAACTAATGTTTGTTTTGACTCTGTGGATTTTAAAGTATGCTTCCATGATTTAGGGATTGATTTTAGTAATATGCTGTATTCAGAAATCCAGTTGTGTGTGCTAATAAGTTTGTTACGAATTGTTTGTGAACTTAGATCACCGTGTTTGTCTAGCAGGTCATTAATAAAGAGTATCTTAGAGTTTATCCAGTTTGGGAATATTAAACATTTACCGTTGTACTTGATATTTTTGTTTCCCCATATTACTTCTTTGCGTATTTCGCGGAAGTTTTTAATTTCTGCACAATTTGTGCTTTTTAACTGTAACCATATGTTTACAATGTCTTCATAGAATGTTGGTATTTTGTTGTGTTATTCTTAAAAAGAAAGTGCTAGTGATATCATAAGGATAAAAAATAATATGCTTTGTAAAAAATATAGGTGGTACTTCAAATGCATACACCCTCCTGTAAATGACGTAATTGTTTAAGTCACAATAAGAAATACCAATTTTCAATTTTACTTATATTTTGATCGGCGATCAAGAAAGGTAGACTTATGTCTCCTGTTTCAAAATGGCCGCCATGATCAATATGAGTCATGTGTTCGGCTATATCAGGACTGGTGTTGTAGTATTCCAGCAATATGCATGAAACACAATAAAATACAAATCAATAAACATTGTTTTTCAGAGATGAATATTTAACAATCTGTAATGTGCCTTTATTTCAAAACTGAGGCTATGTCAGATAGAGTGACGTGCACGGTGTCAAAATTGCCGCCATTTAGAAAAGGGGAAGTTACTTTAAGCAAGTCCTCAATCAAGCTATTAGGAGCACAAGGCTTTTGAAATCATGTAAATATATGAGGGTAGGTTACTCTAATTTTGAATGGTGACCAATAAACGTAGACTTATATCCCTTGTTTTCAAAATGGCCGTCATGATCAACATGAGTCATGTGTTCGGCAATATCACGACTGGTGTTAGGGTATTCCAGCAATATGCATGTAACAAAATATAATACAATTTTACAAAAATGAATGTTTCCCAGAGATAAATATCAAATAATCTGTAATGTCCCTTTATTTCAAAACAGAGATAGAGTGACGTGCGCGATGTCAAAATTGCCGCCATTTAGAAAAGGGAATGTAACTTTATAATTACTTTTAAATTATATATATACATGTATAAACATCTCTCTGTTCAATGAGGTCTCTTTAAACAGTAACATGATACTTCAACCATAACAAAAAGACAAACAACAATTAATTGGAGAAGGTACATTTATTCAAAAGTCGTGGCATAAAATAGCGTCATATAATTGTTAAACAGTGCGTTGCTTCAAGGGGTTACATATGTATTCACATACTGTCAATTCAAAATTAGTTGAGAAAACCGTTGTTGTGTACATCATGTAGGTTAGAAAATATTTGACTAAACTTGTTTTAATAAATCACAGTTTATTTCTCAAGTAAAAACGAAATATGGCATGCATAAAATAATCAAGCCAAAGCATACATATTATATGATAACTACTAAAGAGATATAAGTCTCTAACAATGGTGATGGGATATTTAACTCAAAACATACAACTGTCATTTTTAAAGCATTTAGTAAAAATATACAAACACAATTTAATTAACAGTACAATTTTCAAATATTAAGTGCAACGACAACATACCGTGTAAGGTACTTCATCTTCATTTGCGATGTAATTTTTATTTACAATTCAAAATCATATGCAGACCGCCCGGTTGTCAGCCAAGAGATCCAGGTTCGATTTCCAGAGTCGGCACGTAATGTCCTTTCGGGACATGTGACTACAGACATTTGTCTTCCATTCTGATTCATGTTGGTAAAGGAAAAAATAAGTTGCTACAGGGAACGCCCCTTACATAAGACAATGCCTCTCCACACAGACCTCCGGGAAAACAACAGTCCATAAAACATCAGGCATAAAAAAACACAAATAAAATCATGTGAAGAAAAAACAATGAAATCATGTTCAACAACATCAATCGATAAAGTTAAATGGGGTGCAATTAAAAAGGATATGCATATTTTTATAAAAAGTTGATAAAATGCCTAGAATACATGGAAATATTAATGAAAAAATGAATAATTGAAACAGACAAAATGTTTTTACACATACGTTAGTTGATTCTTAAATATTTCATATGTTCGAAAAATGAAGGCGCTGACAGGAAATAAACACAAAGTTTTAATTATTTCATGTATTACAATTAATCTTAAATTGTTATTATTGTGTAATGATCTACCTTCGTAGAACAAATTGTCATCTTGTAGGTTATCAGTTATGCGCCAGCAAGTAATTCTTCTTTGTACATAGTATCAACTTTTGCCATCTTTGTATGAATTGTTACCGTGTAGGTAATCAGTTACACACCATTGAACATTCACGATACATATTGACAGCGATTTACACTGTATCTATAGTATCAGTGTTTCTTTATAATTCTATACAAATGTAGACGTTTTAACAGTTAACTTATCAGACATTCTGTCGAATATTTATATATAATCATTATAATGCACATACATGTATTAATAGTTAACGACAAGATACGCCACATTTATTTTATAGACATTTTATGAAACATCTTTCAATTTATATCAACCAATTTGTTTTCATTTAAGTTGCTAGAATTCTATTATACTCTTACATACAATCTTTCGGTACAGATGGAACATTTCAAAATTAATTCACCAAAATGACAAAATTTACATCATTCTCGCAAATATGTTAATTAAATATCAATTAATTTCATTTCATTTTATTAATAACTACAAGAGAGAAAATAGAGTGTTATATTCCTCACGCATGTTTTACATAAAATCATTAAACATTTGTATATTGTCCAATTTCTTCTTTATAATATGTTCTATTTTCCATGAATCGTGAGTTGTTCAATAACGAAATACAGATGAATAAAGCAGTTGATGCTTGTATTCTATGGTTCCATTTCATAAAGTTCCGACGTACTCGATCCTTCATATAATGTCTCATCATTGTAAACTTGACAGGTAGTAACTGCAAAATATTAAAGAAACGGTCATAATTCACACACACTGGCAATTAGTATGGAGTTATATTGTCATTATTATAATTCGAATATTCGTTGACATCCCTACACAAAAGTAATATCAAGCCGTAGTTCATGTCATAAATACCCAGCAAGCGGTTTCTATCAAATTCTAAACATATGTAACATATTCAAGACGAGTGAAAACAATCGCAGATGAAATACATCAAATGTTTTTTTAAAATAATGTATGATCATATCGGATTTCCCCTGAATAACTGACGTCTTGCCGTATGCGATATTTATATTCACCGGACCACATGTACTGATGACGACAAACTCATCTACAACAAAGACTCCGGAACATTTAAATCTGCAATCACGAGTAGTGACGTCACTTGTTAATGTGAACAAGTCAGAGGCAATTAGAGACATACTTGTGAAAACAAAAGCATGAGAAACAGGTTATGATAACCTGTTGACAATATAACAATTTGTTTTTGTATTGATATCGAACCCTCCAAACTATGATGCAACAACATAAGTACATGGAAGACTTCGTTAAAGGCTGTACTTAAATATGGGAATATTCTAGATAATGCAGATGTTTGACAAAAAGTGTATTTACGAACTTTATTATACTTAAAAGGAAAGCAAAAGAAGTCGTGACTAGGTCTAACTTTACCTCCGGAACAATTTCCTATACCACAGTTCTCTTTAGGGACCTCAGGGTCGGATGTGTAGCACCACAACTCTCCGGATCCAGTAGGATCTCTGCAGAAATTTTCTGCGTCCGTAAGGTTATCTTCTTCAAACATGTCTGCTGTAAGGTTGTGAGAATGAGGCAGCTGACTGTCCCATCTTTGACAAACCTTTCCAGATTCTGTCTTGCTCCATGTACCCATGTATAATCTAACAGTCGGACTGTCATAACAAGTCACGTGGTTCGGTGGACCTGCATAAAGGTTTGAAAAATCATTTCATATGAAGAACAATATATACAAATGGACAGAATCTATATCATTTTCAATTCGTTTTTGAGAACTTTTTGAAGTTTCTTTATTTAATCCAACATGTGTATTCGTGTGTTATTTTGAATGTTTTGCTCAATTGTGCAATTCCTTCACTTTATATAGTGTTCATGTTATTTTCTACCCACTTTCGGCCCATTGTTTCCAGCTGTCTTGACTTGTAATTTGTATTTTCCAACCATTTACCCTCCCCCCGTGTTTGTCCTCATTGATTCTCCTAATCATCCCTTATGGTCGGACAAGCAATAAATTGCTCCCCTGTTCCCTTATGTATGTACCATTGAGCTTCCATAGATGCCTTGTTTTATGAAATGTTGGTTTCCCGGAGGTCTGTGTGTGGAGGCACTGTCTTATGAATGTGGCGTTCCCTTTAGCAACTTATTTTCTCTCTTTTACATTAAAATTGTTGTTCATTCCTTTCTTGTTCCAACAAACATTATTTTCAGTTTTATTTATATTTACTACTAACTTAAACTTAGTATTGTCATTTCATTCGCTATACTTTGGTTTATCGACTAGAAGCGCAATGTTTAGTAAATATGCCATTCCCTGTTCTACTCATTCTCAATTTCTTCTAAAATGTATTCGTTCTTAAATAATGTCAATAAACAAATCGGACCTACATTTCGCAATATCACAACTCCTCTTTTCTTCGCTGTCTGGTATCAGTATTAAACAAAACACAGAACCATGACCAATTGGATCACGGCAAAAGTTTCCTGCGTCTTCTAAAGTATCGTCTGGAAAGATGTTAGGGTCATTCCACGTATGAGATTTTGGTTTCTGGGAATCCCACCTCTGACATTCGATATGACCAACGCTGACATCCCAATTTCCGGTATATTCTATGCTGGATGTTTCGTAGCAGCCCTTGTCGTTTAAATCTAAAAAGTTAAAGATATATCAATAGATACATAGGTATGTGTTCCGTGTTGCCCTATATATTATAAGTAAATCCTTGCGTGTGGTATCTGCCAATAAGGAAAGATGATTTCACGTTGTCGCGGTAGACAGAGAGCCGTTATATTCAACCCCAATATATAATAAACTACCTTGAAAGGACAAGCTTGGTAGATTGAAGAAGATCGGACAATAATAAACATTCATTCAAAAATAAAATGGGCTCACATTTAGTGCAAGAAGTGACGTCACACGATTCCCACATTGTTTCTGTCTCCATGGTATAGCACCACGTATATCCCGAGTCAGTTGGATCCCTGCAGTAATTCCCTGCTTCTGATAGCGTGGTATCAGGAAAACCGGAAGAAGAAGTGTAAGAATGGGTATGTGGAGATTGGGCGTCCCATCTTTGACATTTTTTTCCACTTCTTGTTCGGTTCCAAGGACCATTATAATCTTTAGCTTTGAGTGTATCATGGTAACAACTTTTGTGATGAAATTCTGAAATGTTCGTGATGCACAAACTTCAGATTATAAGCAATAGACGGATGAAGAGCGATATTGCACACAATTATTTATGCCTAATTACGACGATGATACAGTATTGAGAGATTTCTTACTTTGTTATGTATATTGAGTTTTTATGAGGATGACGCAGTATTGAGAGAGTGAGAGTATACTATGAAGATGGCGCTTTTGCGATCAAACATGTTTTCTCCATGTGCTGTACACCATTAACTTAAATTGGCTTATAATAGTAGTTGATCGTTAATTATACCGCACTACATCGACATAACATTCTTTAAATAGTGAAAACCATCAATGGTTATAACTTAACAGTACCAAAGCCAACGCAGCCAAATTAAGCACATTATCAGAATGACTACATGTTACGATACGAACGTCTTACAATAATATAAATTGCAGACCAAAATTGAAATGAATAGTTTTCACTCAATCACCAATGTTTAAGAAAAGAGCTAATATTAGTAAATAGTGTTCTAGATATAAACCTTCTACTATAAATAATAAAACGTGTCGTGAAAATGAAGCAGGACAGTACTCACAGAGTATGAAGGCAACCAACAAACACAGTACTCACAGAGTATGAAGGCAACCAACAAACACAGTACTCACAGAGTATGCAGGCAACCAACAAACACATATACACATATACTTACATTTATTACGTTTTCTTGATCGTTCTTAGGAAGCAGTATCGCTTTACTTACCGAAATCACACTGACTGATGCCACAATACTCAATCTGTACATCAGGATTTGTCGTGTAACACCAAAGTCCTTTACTCTTTCCTCCTGGGCTACGACAGTAATTCGCTGCATCCGCTAGAGTAGCATCGCGAAAGTAGTAAGCTTTGTGGTACTGCTGTCTGTGAGGTGATTGAGTATCCCAACGCTGACAGATCTCACCGCTTATTGTCCGTGCCTGGCGGCCAATGTACGCTCCTGTTCTTGTTGCATAACATTCAGGCGTAGTGCGGACTTAAATAGACAAAATATGGTATACAGTTAGGCAACAAGTCCTAAATAAGCAGTACACTTGGTTTTCCTAAAATGTATTGCATTTCTATTATCATAAACTGACACGCGTGTGGAGAAAGTAGTTCCAAAATGTAGTTCCAGAACGTGAATGCATGTAGACATTGTGAAATGTGTAACAGAGAGATCTGTATATTAGAAATACGATGGTCGAAAGATTCAGATAATGTTGAATTGTGTTTTCTTTGTCAGATGTCTTGTAGTGAACAGCTTATGAAAACTGCATAACGTACCGAGATATTAGAGATTATCCATACATGTACATTCTCTTTCTCTTTCTGAGCTGTTACGGAATTTCACAAGATGTTGCGATTGACATTTTATTTGAGCGGATCATAACGTAATCCTGCTTCGGCAAAATTTACTTAAATCTTTTAAATGCTAGGGGACATCATTTAAACACACCTGTATTGTTTTGAATACATAAATATACTCAATGTTCGTTATAGAATTTTCGATGATTTAATTCAAAAGAGAAAAAAATAAGTTGCTACATGGAACGCCACATACATAAGTCAGTACCTCCCCACAAAGACCTCCGGGAAACAACAATCCATCGAACATAAGGCATTTGAGGAGGCTCAAGCGTACATACGTAAGTAAACAGGTGCGCAAGAAATGGCCTGTCCGACCATTAGGGATAACTAGGATAATCAAAGGGGACAACCAGGGGGGAATTAATGGATGAAGAGATCACAGGTCAAGTCAAGACTAGCTGACAACAATGGGCCGAAACTGGGGAGAAACCGCCCGTGACAAGTCCCTCTAGCTGAGCACCGAGTGAACGTATTACAGTTGACTTCGTGTTCACATGACCTTAATCCCGTAGAACACATCTTGGACGATGTTCGTAGAACAGTTAACGCCATACAATCATGTGATCTGAGACAACTTTTTTTTAAGGTGTTTTGTGTTATCCTTGCGCAACCGGTGCAGAGCTGTGATCGAAGCTAATGGTGGATATACCCATTACTAAAGTTCATATGAAACTTGTTTGTAGTGTGTGTTTTATGTTTTGATCTGATGTTCTTTGACTTACCTCATTCTGTTAATACTTTGTTCATCTGATGTGACAGAACAATTATTATACAATACCGATGTAGGGTTTGTTGAAGTGAAGTAGAATTTGGACGTGGTATTTCACCTCTTGTATTTCTTATTATTGTTTACTTCAAATAACACGTGATGTCATTATGTGTTAACTATGTCCATTGCGATATAAAAGACAGAGAGCATTACAATATCAAATAGTAAATGAAATAGTAAACAAAATGCAATTGTTGTCATTATTTTTGAAAAGGAAAAACGTCAAAATAACAGCTTAGTGAGCTATGAAACACGTTAAATAAAGGTTCTTATATAAAAATAAAAACATACAACAAACGATTTTTTTTATATGAAATGTGAATAAACTACCATCAACAGTTTGGAAAAGATCAAATCTAGGGCAGCAGCGACAACTGAAAAAAACAACGAATTGAATATTGGCAATTGTGTGACTTTTGGTTTAGGGAGGTACCGCACCTGTATGGTCATGGTAGCTAAACTGATTAACCGATTTTAAAATAATTCCACCAAAACTTGTCTAAGCCAATAACCTTTAGGCATGCAAAGTATCATGAAATATCGAATATTTTTAAGAAATCATAGAAATATCAAAGGTAGCGTTATAGTAGTTCCTTTAAGTGAAGTATAGTTTTATGAAATGTTGTCATCATGAAGAAAGAAGCTTGGAGACATTCAATTGATATATATTACCCAAAACATACGTAACGCATAGAGAAGAGGACGACACAGCACGTTTTAAAATTAAATGTTACATTCGCCGATCATCTAGTTTTTTAATAATTATTTCGTGTAGTAAGTCTTTGAACACATTTGCGTATTGGTATGGAACACTTTTCGCTTAGTTTGTATTGTTATTACTTTGAAATCATATATTAGAATATATGTCGAAAGACTAAAATGTAAAACTAATCGTATACAAAGCATTTACTTACCCAGCTTCTCTCCATAAGAAAACGATGTGCAATTTAAACTTCGGCACTTCGAGGCACATTGGATGGCACTTTTAAAATTTGTTGATACAAATATTTTATTTACATGCTGTACATTTTTGTTGATAATATTTGACACAATATAATGTTTCCCATGAATCAGACCTACAGTAATACTCAATAACAATCCAATCCGTTTAAAACAAATAATCATTCGAAAATCAGTCATTTTGTTATATTAAAACCTGTACAATACCACTATAACGAACCCAGTAAGCAAAGCCAATGATTTTAGCATTATATAGCTATATAAAGATGGCTTCTGTAATGAATGTTAACCAATCAAAGCGTAAGTTGAATGTAAAACTATACAACATTGGCAATATAGACGCTGATTGGCTGAATTAGTCTAAAGTTATCCTATACCGAACTTACATGCAATTAATTTTAATACTTTCAAGTCTTAAATGCATTTTATTGAAAATATAAATTATTCTGGATAAAAGAGAATTATTTTGCTGCGTATAATTTCTTAAGCCTAATATGATAAATATAAACTAGTATTAGCAAATCAGAGAAAAATCGTTGTTTCCCTCTAAAAGTACCACCGAAAGTACGTTTGAATTCGAAATTGATTTCGGTTTCATATAGCCATTTTTTATTTTAAATTAATAATAAATATAATTTTACATTTTTCCGAACAAAGGGACTTTGTCGTTTACTGATTAACATTTGAACACTTTAAAGAAACCTTTAGAGGGTGGAGAGCAAGGTTTTAAAAATGTGTTACACTGCGTGGAGACTACTTCGAACGGATCAACTAAATACATATAAGTAAGAATATATAAATACAGAAATAAAAGCCTTGTTTAAGAAAGTTCCTTTCTCCCCTCCTACTTGTATAAGGCAACATTTTATATACTGAGTGGTTTTAAATGTAGGCTTAATAAATAATGTATTTCCTAATTAAACGTATGCATTATATGATGTTAATAAATACTGTTACTAATGCATTTGACAGATAACAAATCCATGGAACTTCAATGGTAAAATAAATACATACACTAAAAATAACCCGATTAAAAAAAATATTTATATTGAGATGATACAAATACAACAAATACCTGTAAAATGTCCATGATTGTATCGTCGTAGTTGTGTCAGAGTAGACACTATGTATACATTATTAACAGTTTTGTTATCATAACATGAGTGAATGATTTATGGATATTTATTAAGCAAGTGTAATATTGTACCTTCTAAAGAATAAAATATCGTACAGAAACATTCAGAAAGAACTAAAGAGACAATGGCATATAGTTTCCTTGACAACAATGCATATATTTAAGCATGCAATCGGCAAATTATAAAACCATTACGTAGACGTGCTAAAATATCAGCGAAATCGTCATCGCTATCACCTACCGCATCATCATTATCGGTTATGATCATGTGAACTTTTCACACCTCATGCGAAATACGGTCTCTACCCCT
Organism: Mactromeris polynyma; assembly: GCA_032209605.1. NCBI lineage: Eukaryota > Metazoa > Mollusca > Bivalvia > Venerida > Mactridae > Mactromeris > Mactromeris polynyma. The sequence goes on from JASFXZ010000066.1 coordinate 670,980, forward strand.
GTTTTTAGACAGAACGCCACGATTTTCAATCTTTTCAGCCAAAATAGTTTCAAGTTAAAACGTATTTATGTAACCCTAATTTTTTTCGTGAAAAGCATGATACCTTTGCAATAAAATATAATTTATGAAAACAAAGTGTCGGGATTCGAACCCGGGTAGTCTGTTAAGATATTCTGACACATATCAACTATGCTATGTTATCAGCACGATGACAGTACGTATCTTCTTTTTCAAACACCGAAAAGGCGACAGGATAATTATGATCATTGAACAAGCCTGCACTTTTATATGGACAGATCCAACCTATGACGTTTTGTCAATGTTTCTGCTCCTTCAGATTTTACCCTACTATTCCAAAGATTATAAATTATGTAGGTATACGTTGTTGTCCCGCTCGCCTCTACATGACGTTGCTAATGTGACAGTATATGGCGTTGTGTGGAAATACGTAGTTTATGAATGTCATCTGTCTTTAAAAATATGTATGGAAAATATGTGTAGAAAAACAATCGAAATACAAAGTTACAACACCTAACCAGACAATGCCATCATCAAACGTGTTTCAAAATCAGAATCACTTCTCGTATACAAACAGTTCGCTGTGGAATATTTCGGCTTTGAATTTTTTCTTTACTATAAGATGGGACTTATTAAACAGTTGTATTCATTATAAAGCTGTGCTATAAGATTATTCCAAATCTTTGCGTATTATTTTCTCTCAGAGATACTTCCAAGTTTCTTGTTATGCCTTTTTTAGTATCGACTTTCCTATGCTTGCATCTTCTGGTATACTGGATTGGTTCACATTTGGAAAAATGGAATTCCAACCAGCTCAGAAAACAAGTCCATAATGTTTGTTCGATTGTGATCATTCCTTGCAATGGATACCATTTAACAAAATAGTAAAATCAAATTATTTTATGTATGTTTTAAGAACAAAATTCGTTAAACATTTGAGTATAAGAGTAAGTTTTTATCAGTCAAGACTTATTCCCTCTCTTGCATTGGTGTAATAGACGTGCCTTCGCAGAACCAAAATTCAAAGTATATTCTTGTTGTGTTGAAAATTGTACATGCATCCAATAACTGATTATTTATTTGAAAATGCAAATTGTCAGTATTAATCGACGGACCCCTTAGTCAATACTTTTTACTCTAAAGTTGATAAAATGAATAATACATTTTTGTATAGTCGTATAAAAACTGCTTCAAGTAGTCATAGGTTCAGTATGAATCTATGCACCCCAAATAAAGCTAAGAATCGCTATATTGTTATTATTTCTATTTGTGTTTAGATGTATGTTGGGTTTCCCTTCCCTTTTGAGGTTCTTTAACTTTATAGAGTGCATTTTTCTCCCCACTTTCGGCTTATTGTTGCCAGCTGTCTTGACTTCTCCTGTGATGTATTCCATCCATTAACCCCCCCCCCCCCTGTTTGTGCTCTTTGATTCTCCTTACTTATCCCTTATGGTCGGTCAGGTCATTCCTATTGCCACTGTTCCCTCATGTATTTACCCGTCAGCCTCCACAAGTGCATTATGTTTTATTGACTGTTGCTCTCCCGGAGGTCTGTGTGGAGAGGCATTGTCTGTGGTGTTCCCTGTAGCAACTTATTTTCTCTCTTTCAAAACATGAAACATGTATTAAATACTCCGGAGAATATATCCTGAAGTTTTGATTTTTCAGAAATCAGAATGGCGTACTAAACCAAGTATGTGTTGAATAATCTACAGAAACAGAAACTACTTTGCGTGATAATGAGCTCTGGTCATACTTCAATCACCAGACATCACATGAAAGCATTCATTTCAGGCTCCGTTAAATATAGCTAGTGTGATTTAATTAATAACGAACTAACAACGTTATTTAGTTGGCTACATTTTGTGTAAATTACATAGCTTCCTATTTGAAAAAACAACAACACAAAGTCGTTTCGAAAAAAACCCCGCAAAGCCAGATAATAAACGTGTAGCATATCACATGTTTCAATGAGGTATAAAAGTATAACAAAATAACTTACATGTATTTCCTTATGAAAGAAAGTCTTCCAGCGAAACTCACATCTAACTATTTTCAAACATGAAAGATAACAAAATACTTACAAAAAAATACAACTCGTTAAAGGGACTTCGTACATTACTCCCAGTTTTACCCCCTGTTTTAAGGCTTTTTCACGGTGTATTACGCATATAAAAAATGAAACTGAAGACGAAAAAGTACAAATGGTTGTCATATTCTCTTTATTTTCAAAATATGTTCAGTAAAATTACACATAATTTCATTATCAAAACACACAAGCAGGAAATATCTTAGAACGTTCCAAGAGAAATGGCCAGAAAACCTTAGAACGTTCTACGAGAAATTGACCAAATATCTGAGATCGTTTTAAGAGAAAATGGCTAAAACCTTAGAACTTTCTAAGAGAAAATTACCAAATATCTGAGATCGTTCTAAGAGAAAATGATCAAAAACCTTAAAACGTTCTAAGAGAATATGATCAAAAAACCTTAGAACGTTCTAAGAGAAATTGGCTAAAACCTTAGAACGTTCTAAGAGAAATTGACAAGATAGAAATCATCTCTCAATACATGTTAAGAAGTTGACAAAATATATGATACAATGTTCACGGAGATACTATCAGTTTATATAAAATGACTTAAAATCTTGTAAAGAATCTAAACTTATGATAAACGTTTTAGTACATGCAACAATAGTAGTAAAATACACATGAAGGCAAAATATAATAAAACAGGTATATACACACAATCTCAATAAACACAATAATTAAAAAAAACTTCTCATCTGGAAAAAGAATAATTGATTTTTTCAGTTTATACATAAACTGTTGATCACATCTCTTATGTCACAACATATTCATCATTTAAACAAATGGAACACTGGACTGGTAGATACTATTCTACATTTGAACCACTGTATATAATGTTAACTTTTGTAGTTGATGCCGTACTTCTTTTCGTTCAAAGTCTTGCACTATCTAAGAAAAGCCATCCATCGAATTATGAGCTTAGTCCCAATGTAGGAAGGAACATAGTCAAATCCAGTGCAGCTTACTGATGAACAACACTGACATTTTCCTCCGTGATTTTTAATACACTGAAAAATCATCGAAGTGCTATACAAATATATTTTCTTACATTACAAATTACGAAGACATTGCCACATTAATGTTTGTGGTAGACATAATGATCAATTGGTAGAACACTATACTCATGATTTGTAGCATTCAACCATGAATCCTGCCTGCGTCTATGTTTAACTCTGAACTTCACACTCCAAGAATTAAAAGCCAGTGTCAGTTCTGTTGAGATCCCCATGGTGCAGTCATGGAAACATAATATCCATGAACTAAGCTAAACATTGTTGTAAAATAATAAATGTTTTATTGCACATGGTCGTATTAGGAAGGCGAATTAGGAGAGGCTGCAGAGAAAAATAGCATAGGCATCTTTTAATCATGTTTTTGGTTTCTTCAGATGTTCATTTTTAATTGATTTGTAAGTAACATGAAAAACAAAATAGGTTCTACACTTCAAGACATACATTATTGTGATTAGAAATGTGGTTACAGAACAAAACAGACATGAGGAGGTACATTATCTGACTGGATTGTAATCAAAGTACTGAACACATATCATTTTATTACCAATAAGATAAACTGAGTACAATAAATTATACACAGAAATGAATTTCATTTATATCTGTTATCACTGAATACATTAAGCACAACTCCCCCACGATTCAACTATTCTGTGCGCTCACATAGTGAATCATACATTATAGAAATTATAACATAAACGATACATACACATTTAAATTGTTTAACGATTGCCTAATAAGCACCTCCATTCAACCACTTTGCATCCACACCGTCACCAACTCGAATCTAAAGAACAATATATTTCAAGAGGATTATCAGCAGCAAATAATGCTATGAAATAATTTCGGTTATAGAATTATGTCATGTGGCGGTTTAGTATTCGCCACCAGCCTTTTTGCAAATGAAATTCAAAGGGAACGAAGTGCGCATCTGGTCCCAGGGCAATCTTTTGTTCTCTATCATATATTAACAATTTTGTGTGCAATTCATAGTAACCGACAATCTATGTTTCTATCATACAATTATATATTAACAATGTGTACAAATTTATATGAGCCTTAACACCCATTCAAATAAAACTATATAAGATGTTCGATTTATTGTTGTTAATTACTTATTTCCACTTGTAATGTTTTATTTGTGTCATAATACTTTTAAAGCATTGAGTGTAATATTAGTAGATATAGATCTCAAACAGAAAGTGCCCCCGAAAAGCTGGAGATATGAAAAAAATAAACATTGACAGTAACAGAAAGAATAAAACGAGTACAATAATTAAGAAATCATATTGAATTTGTAAAACACATCTGATTACCAGTAATTAAATAGACACACTGTCTTATGGTTCAAATGAAAGCTTACTTGAAGGAACAGTAAGTACATTATTATGAAACTTTCGTCTTTACATATCTCAGTATATGTAAGTATACGCAAGCAAACATTAAACTTTCTTGAAAATTGCAAAGTTTAATCTTTATTTAATAACAGTACATTAATTTACCTCTTTGGAGCTTTATAGTTTTCTCTTCTTATATGAATTAACTTGACATGTTCTAATGCTCGCCTTGCTCGAAAAAGACATAAATTCAAAAACATAAAGTTAAGTATACAGGTGTATATATGTTGTCTGTATTTATTATACAAACATAAACACAGTACATACAAACATAATCTATTATCGCAGGGTTAAAATTTAACATTTTTCTCACTTGCGTCATTAGGTCAGTATTTTCAGTTGCTGAATAGCTGTTCCGCTTAACAATATAACGATATATCTGATTAGACTATTCACACATATATGTGGTATGCATATCATTTCATTGAGAAATATGTAAAACTATATGAAGTAGCCACATAGTTTCATTGACATATACACGTACGTAACAGTATTGTTTGTTTATTATGTTATCTGACATTATAAATATATGCAATATAAGTATCATAGTTGTGAACATATTACTTTCAAATTTCTACATTTCTAGGAAACTTGTATTCAGGTTATAACCTTATCCGTATTGTATTGTATTTCATAATGCTATTGTCATTTTATATTAAATCATACTCATGGGACTAGACAGAAGTTCGGGAAATAAACTGCTACTTCTTAAAAACTTTATATTCATGATTGCTTGCTTGTATGTGTTTGTCCTCAGTCCACAACAACTCAGGCATTGAGGAGGTATAAGGTTAAATAATTAATAAGTATAAGTTAAATAAACCTTGCACTGTATAACAAATTCATAGTTCACAAATTATAAATATAAAAATGTGCAAATGCCCATTTCCAGTCAGCCGGTACTGGGATCTTGGAAAACTGGACACAGAACTGTTGAGTTGGATCACATATTACATAAGACGAAAACTATAGGCCGTAAGGTTTACTGAAATACAATAACACCACCGAAGTTCATTAGGCGGTACAGACAACCGCATAACAATCAAAATAGCAACAAGTTCTGGAGAACCTTTTTATATTATGAATATGAAGGGGTGTCAATAAGAGCCAGTAAGGGGATACCCCCAGACCTGTTTTACGTTTGATGATATGCCTGCTAGTTCAAATATTAGTTACACTCCTGCTCAAGTATTTTCTTTGATTTTCTACACAAGTCATACCAGGAGGCTATATCTGCGTAACACAGTTGTTCCAAACGCTTCGGTCTTTTATACCTCTACCAAACATCAGACTCAACATAGTTGGAGTTCTTGGGAAGCTGTTCTAGTTCAGAGAAGGATTTCAGGAGGGGGGGGGGGGCAAATTTCATGTCATATTCTATATGGTACGCAAAGGGTCTGATAACTTTCGGCTTCATTTGCTGTTATTAGTGACCAAGTATATACTAGCGCTTTTCTAAAATTTAAAGGTTCTTGGGAATATAGGTTATCAACACGCTTGTTGGCAACTGTGTACGATGAACAGACAACATTACACCTGACGTGTGATAGGAATCTTCAAACTGGCATTCTGAAAATGTGACATGCAACAGAAATATAAAAAACAACTCTTCTCGGTATCTAGAACATATTGGAAAACGAAGACAAGACTAATATACTCATACACAGAAACAGATTCGTTGTCAAAATGTTCAAAAAATATAACAGAAGCAGAACTACACAGACATACAATACAGAACTAGAATACAACGACGCAACGGTGACCTTCAAGAACAATGCCTAAAATTGCTTCACAAGAAGAATTATAGCTATAAGCAAAGATGAAATTGTTGCACACCTGTTTTTATTACTACTTTTTGCCCTGTCTTTCCTGTGCGACTTGTTTTTATAGACCTGTCGATAATCAGGCATCGGTCGACCCAGCAAGAAGGAACAATTTAAACCTTGTTCGATTACTCCTACTGTTGAACCCCGTGCGAGCACTGAAATCAACAATCGAATGGATAAACGGCGAGCACACACCTGGTAGCGAATGAATTAGTATAAGTTTCACCGAAACTAAACGAGAAGCGTGCACAACTATTGTGACAGACAGGCAGTCATACATGATTTGGAGGGGAGTCATATATTATTCATTTGACCATGAGAGATTATATTTGTTTCTCGTCACTCTTAACAAAGAGTTTCCTACTTGAAATTTTAATTATTCATTCAGTGAAACTAATGCATTTAACGCGAGTGACAAGCTGTATACTCATGGATTGGTCGTCATGCGGCAATGACTCTGCATACAGGCCTCCGGGAAAACAACAATCCATAAATTATTAGGCCTTTTGAGGTGTTACAAGTTTTACAGACGTAATCATTGTTTGTATTCATTATAATTGTTCCATACTCAGATTTACATTGTTGTAATAGTGTAAAGTTAATAAATCATTACCTATTTTGCAGGAGTGCATTATTTTGCTTTGATTATTTAAAAAGAGTCCCTGCACATCCCAGTATTAGGTTTAAATAATAGATATTGTTAAAATGTATAACCATGTTCACCAGACTATGTCCAGTTACAAAGTCGAAATACAATATGCGCGTTGATAATATGCGAAAATGAATACTCGTATTATCGAAAGATTATATTATCATTATTATTATTACAAATGAAGTCTAAGCATACATTATGTTAAATGTTGGTATTGTAAAAGCGCTCTAGTAGAAAGATCGTTTAGTTCGATCGTCGCTCACTTTCAAACAGGATCTATGAATAAAAAATAATATCATTCTGTTTTTTTCCAAACGTTAATTAGTATTTTCTCACTCATTAGTGCGTAGTTTGTAAAATATCACAAACGATCTAATTAGTTTACTCTATCATTGATTTTTTTTTCGAAAACGTCCCGATTACATTATTTCAGAAAGTTTACACGACGCACATGTGTGCGCAGCATCTCATGAATGACCCTTTCTTGAGCGACAACCCCTCTTCAATTTCCTTTTAGAAAATTGTACAAGCAAGTTAATTTCTCTAAAGCAACAACTTACCAATAACAGTCGACATTTACATGTCCAAAAGGTGCTGCTCTATAGAGGTCGCAATGTAATTCAATCAATCATTTATAGAACGTATCCAAACTGGTCCGACTTGTTTCTCAAAACGATTTCAGGCAAGACCATATGAGCGGCGCTGTCCGATTTGCAACCTCTTCTTTAAGTAAAGGAAGCAATATTTACTCCATATGGTCACTTCGGTTTCATATTGCCATATGGGGCAATATTGCTTACTGTTGGTATATGGTGACGTCGCATTAAACGTTATCTGGAAATGACGTCACATAAAGACGAAGTTGAAAATCGTACAGCGGCGCTCATATTGTGAAAAGCTGCGGTAACTCCAGTCTAACACTTTGCAAGTTTTGTTGGGGAATTTGTTTCCATTTGTAGATACTGTTTTAATATCACTGTGATCTTCCAGAGAATATTCTTTCCAGCTTTGTATCTTGTTTACCGTATCTAGTGAGTCAACATGGTTGTAAAGAGTCATAAAGCTGTGAGAAAAAATCGGCACAGTTAGCGCCATCAACAAGATCCCGGTAACTGCGCACAATGAAGCAAACATGCGACCAATAAATGTTTTCGGGACCATGTCACCGTATCCAACCGTTGTCATGTACCAAGCATCCGGCAATGTCGGAACATTTTTGTGATCTTCTGATAAGTAAAAGCAGCTTGCATATATACACATACCGGCAATTAGAAACAATGCAATTATCATTATGTCCTTCCCATTTTGTAGTATTGAGTAGGATAAAATCTTTCCTGCCCGTACATGAGCGATTGTTCGGAGCAATCGAAAGGCCCTCGTCATCTGGCTATACTCGAGAACATTCAACCAAGTGTTGTTTTACTGTTCATATTGGTTATACTGTTCATATTGGTAGAGAAAAAAACTTAATAACATGTGAAGATAAGTACTAGCCAAAGCTAAAGCATCTACGATGTTTATTATAGACGTAAAGTACCGGACAATACTAGGACATGATATTATACGCAACACGAAATCGAGCGTGAAGAATACGGTTGTTACAAAACCGCATACAACTAAAGAATATACTTTTTTTCTGCGGTATTTCCCTTTCTAGAGAGTAGAGACTTAATAACACAGATTGTTTAGTAATGTAGTGGTTTGTTGATCAGGGAATGTCTCCAGAAGTAGTGTACTCCACGTGGTGTTGTTCTCGCCGGCTGGTGTAATCCACGTGACATTGTTCTCACCGTCTGTTGTACTCCACGTTGTGTTGTCTCGCCGGCTGGTGTAATCCATGTGGTGTTGCTCTCATCGACTGGTGTAATCCACGTTGTGTTGTCTCGCCGGCTGGTGTACTCCCCGTGGTGTTACTCTCGCCGGCTGGTGTACTCCCCGTGGTGTTACTCTCGCCGGCTGATGTACTCCACGGGGTGTTGTTCTCACCGGCTGGTGTAATCCATGTGGTGTTGCTCTCATCGACTGGTGTAATCAACGTTGTGTTGTCTCGTCGGCTGGTGTACTCCAAGTGGTGTTGCTCTCACCGGCTGGTGTACTCCACGGGGTGTTGCTCTCAGCGGCTGGTGTACTCCACGGGGTGTTGCTCTCAGCGGCTGGTGTACTCCACGGGGTGTTGCTCTCAGCGGCTGGTGTACTCCACGGGGTGTTGCTCTCACCGGCTGGTGTACTCCACGGGGTGTTGCTCTCGCCGACTGGTGTACTCCACGGGGTGTTGCTCTCAGCGGCTGGTGTACTCCAAGTGGTGTTGCTCTCAACGGCTGGTGTACTCTACGGGGTGTTGCTCTCACCGACTGGTGTAATCCACGGGGTGTTGCTCTCACCGGCTGGTGTAATCCACGTGGTGTTGCTCTCATCGGCTGGTGTAATCCACGGGGTGTTGCTCTTGCCGGCTGGTGTACTCTACGGGGTGTTGCTCTCACTGGCTGGTGTACTCTACGGGGTGTTGCTCTCACCGGCTGGTGTACTATACGGGGTGTTGCTCTCACCGGCTGGTGTACTCCACATGGTGTTGTCCTCGCCGGCAGGTGTAATCCACGTGGTGTTGCTCTCACCGGCTGGTGTACTCCACGTAGTGTTGCCCTCAATGTGTTTCCATTCAACTTATAGGAGATCAATCAGTGACTCATAATACAATAGTAATTTCCGTGTCTAGTTTTTCTATATTGTTATAATATGATTTGAGTTTCCAGAACAAAACATTTTCGTGTTGTCTTTGGTCTGGTCAGTTATATTTAAATATGTTGCTAACAAATATTCAATGTTCTCACAAGATGTCATAGAATTATCAGCAGCGAGACAGGGAAATATATCTGGAAAAAAACGATGTGGAATTTTTATGCTTCCAATTTAATTTGACAATAGACCTTACCTTTCAACTAAAACAGGGCGTTTAAAGTAATCATTATAATATATTGTACAACTACAATGTCGCTAATATTAAAGGGTCATTTCACGCTCGTCAAACAACTTTCTAATCTGAAATCAATGAACAACTTGAAAAACATTGACATCAATAAGCAAGATCAGCACAAACGTTAAAAGTTAAAATGAAGTAATAGAATCCTTGACAAGTGCTTGAAAGCACTTAGCAGTCATCTAAAAAGTAGATTTACTAGATTAATATAGCGATAACCACGTAACAGATGTCGGGAAAAGATTAACTTCGGAAAACTTACTAGGTAGTTGGTGGCAGTTATTGGCACTATCTGTCTAACATTTGTTCGTTTTAAGATTTTTATCTGAAATAAAGAATTATCAAGATGTATCAATTATATATATACAAATGTTTATGTACAAATATGTAGTTAATTCTTTGACTGACAACCACACACTTTTCTAGTTAATTATGTAGCTAACATAGTTACAACAAGCAGAGCCTTTAACGACATACCATTATGCTCGTTTGACAGGTATATGCACTAGACTACACCTTCGAAAAGCGTTTGGTACAGAGCATCAAGTTATGGGTACCCGATACATCGAATGGTGTTCGAGGACGTCTGGCATGGAATGGAATCAGTATGTTTACGTATTGCCAGCCTCCCCTTTGTACTCGTGCTGGATTATATTCATGTCTTTACGTTCATTTGTCGAAGGCTACGTGCTTCGCATATGGTATATCCTGCCCGACTTCTATAGTACTAATTTGACAGTTTTCATCTCGCTCGGTAAATTTGTAACCAATTGTTTAAAAAAAAGGCTAACTTTAACCTGAGGTTGCCTTTAAGTTCAATAAATTTGATTGGCTAATTACTTGGCCAAACCACATTACAACCAATCAAATCGAGTTTGAAAAATGGTTATCCAGTTTTATATAATTGACTACAGGTGAAACTTGTCTAGGTAACAAACGAACTGTTTTAAATGAATTATATTCTCATGAATTGTTCGGATATCCAAGCTACATATAACGTACTATCATCTTCTACTAGTACGATATTGAACCCAAGAAAAACAGCGTCAGCAGCATTCACCTCATCATTGACACAAGCACCAACAACACCTGCTTTCCACCAAGTTGACTTTGGTAAATATACAGCATCTTTCAGCGTCAAACATGTAATAAAACACTCATATAATGTTTATTCATATATTATGATGGATCATAAATGCAGTACTGGGCATTACAATTAACTGGACTGAATATTACCCAGTGACATTCAGAGAGATTTATGAAATGTTTGTTGTTCCTTTGCCCTGCATTTTGTCTCTATATTTAGAACAACCATTCTACAAACCTGTAACTTTTGGAGATACTGAGATTTGAGAATAGGCTTTACATCTCGATAAGTTTTTTACAGTCAATACAGGGCACAAGACAGATTTTAGGGCACTGATTCCTATACCCGCATATGGGGGAATTTTGCGACTATAATAGATGAGAAGGAAACAGAGAGAATACGTAACTACGGGGAACGCCACATACACAAGACAATACCTCCCCACGCAGACCTCCGAAACAAACAACAATCCACACAACATAAGGCACTTAAGGAGGCCAAACGGTACACATATTAAAGAACAGAGGCACAAGGAATGGCCCGACAGACCATAAGGAATAACTAGGAGAATCAAAGTGGACAGTAGAGGGAGGGGGAGGGGGGAATAAATGGATGGAAAGGATCAAAGGACAAGTCAAGACAACTGGCCGCAATAGGCCAAAAACAGGAAATATTTGAGTCAAATTAATTTGATAACTAGAAATGTTTGTTGTTCCTTTGCCCTGCATTTTGTCTCTATATTTAGAACAACCATTCGTCGCCTTATTTCTACAAACCTGTAACTTTTGGAGATACTGAGATTTGAGCATAGGCTTTACATCTCGATGAGTTTTTTACAGTCAATACAGGACACAAGCCAGATTTTGGGGCACAGATTCCTATACCCGCATATGGGGGGGGGGGGGGGGGGTTGCCACTATGATAGATGAGAAAGAGACATTTGAGTCAAATTAATTTGATAACTAGAAGACTTTTACGCTAGTTGTAATCGGTTATGACAGATATACAACATGTGTTTACAAATTATATAAAGAAATGTGGAATAACACTAACTTGTCTTATAAGAATCTTCTCCCTTTCTTGTATAAGGAATGGCAAAAATGTCAAAACAAAAGCCCTCACATTTATACTGTACCCATTTTGCTAAGCTAAGTAGAATACATATCAATTTCAGAAACCCGTTAAATCGTTGACTTCCATCGCAATTCAAAACTTCATATTTTCGCCAAATTGCAGGAAATAAGATACAGGTTTGTAGAAATAAGGCGATGAATGCGTTGATTTTAGTTTCCATAGTTACGGTATCTATTTTTAGAAAAAACCGTGTCTGATGTTTGGCTACACGTACTTACCACAGTACCAGCATTGTTATAGGATATATTTTGAAGACAAAGTTACGTGGACAGAAACACGTCGACGTTGTAACCATGACAACGGTGATATTTTCATACTTCACAATAAAAATGAAGAAAAGTTGATTGAATCGTTGACAGAATCTCAAACAGGTAACGATATATTCAAAATATCTGCTTGGCGGTCGGTTGATCGGGCTGTCGGTCGGTCTGTCGGTCGGGCTGTCGGTCAGGCGGTCGGTTGGTCGGTCGGGCTGTCGGTCGGGCTGTCGGTCGGGCTGTCGGTTAGGCGGTCGGTCTATGTTATTTCTACTTTAACATATTTGAATGAATAATAATTGTGGGTATCTACTATTCGAGCTTAATTCGCAACATAAGTGTTATGTACACGTCACATAAATAAGACAAAGCTTCCCCACACAGACCTCCGGAAAATAAAAGTATACAAAACACACAGGCCTTTGACAAGACAAATATAAACGAAGGATGTAGATATGAGTAGCATATTGACAAAGAGATCACATGGGGAGGGTTAAAATCTGGTTCAAATCCAATTTTGATATATATACTTTAACCTATAGCATTGTCAAAAAAGTTGCGTCCTTCCATGATACTTTGTGGCAGAAGGCAACATTATGTTTTTGCTGTTTTTTATTGTAGTCATAATGAAGTAGGAATTATCGACTTTTTAAAACATTAGTAATGGATTTATCAACATAGTGTTGGAATAGTCCACCTGGATGTCGGAATAGTCGACCTGGATGTTGAAATAGTCCACCTGGATGTCGGAATAGTCCACCTGGATGTTGAAATAGTCCACCTGGATGTCGGAATAATCCACCTGGATGTCGGAATAGTCCACCTGGATGTTGGAATAATCCACCTGGATGTTGGAATAATCCACCTGGATGTTGGAATAGTCCACCTGGATGTTGGAATAGTCCACCTGGATGTTGAAATAATCCACCTGGATGTTGGAATAATCCACCTGGATGTTGGAATAGTCCACCTGGATGTTGAAATAATCCACCTGGATGTTGGAATAATCCACCTCGATGTTAGAATAATCCACCTGGATGTTGGAATAATCCACCTGGATGTTGAAATAGTCCACCTGGATGTTGGAATAATCCACCTGGATGTTGGAATAGTCTAATTTGAAAATTTTATCAATCCAAATATAAGAGTGGATTATTAATCAGGATAATAATAAACTTTATTTCTTGAAGGTAATTCATTAAGACATGCACATAAAAATACATACATAAACCTACCTAACTAGAGACCTTCATACATGTATAATTTATTACAAAATAAAGTGAAAACATAAAGAATAAGCATTATTATAATGCTAAATCAATTAGTCATAACAACTCATTTTCAAAATATGCCATAACAATATGTATGAAAGAGAGATTAAATTATAACAGGGAACGCCGCATGCACAGTACAAGGTCTCCCCCTGGTAAAACAGATTAGGCCAACAAGGAGGTGCTAGGGTACACTTTGGAAATAGTGGTGCAAGGAATGGTCTGAACGACCATAAAGAACTACTAAGGAGAATTTAGTGGGACAAACAGGGGGAAATCAGTATTGGATGGAATATATCACTGAACAAGGCAAGACAATCAGTAATAATAGGACGAAATGGGGGAAATAACAAGAGAGAAATTAAAGAAGTGTTAATGCGGCTAGTTTACATCGCCATTAATCGCTATATGGTCGTTACATTCTATATAATGAAATTTAATAACTACATAACTATTATAGACACATACATATTGCTTGAAATAGTGATCAAGATAGAAATTGAGCAGAACTTTCATACATAGTACTAATTATTCTGTAAATTATAATACGATATCCTAATTTGCGTCACCGTAAAAACGTCAAGCTATGGAGATTATTATGTTACGTAATGCATATTTAAAAAAAGGAACCTCGGCCAACTATGTCAAGTGCCTCGGATGTGCGTTAGACACTACTTTCGGAAAAAACATTCGAATATCATGAAAACAAGATGGCGTCGTGAAATAGTTCTCGTAAAACGGATTTATAATTTCAATAACTTCGATAAATTCACGTAAGAGATGGATTATCGTTGTCATTTCTAGTTAAAAACTCACATATTTCAGTCTTCATATAGCTTAAATATTACATTCATCAGCACTCCAGCGTTCATGCCGCCATCTTGTTTTCATGACATTCGAATGGTATTTCCGAAAGTAGTGCCTAACGTACATCCGAGGCACTTGACGTAGTTGGCCGAAGTTTTCCGAATGCACCTCCACAGTGACAAATGTTTTGTAGGATGTTGTATTCCCGGGTATCTGTGTTTTAACATTCAAAATTCAAAACCTTTTAGAAATATATACTGGCGGTCAATGAAAACGCACCATGACATATACTTCTTTATATTTTTAGACAGCTCTACATATTGAATGTCAAAACTGAAATAAAAAAGTTCAGTAACTCAAAACAATTTTGTATCATATAAATAAAACAAAAACGTCTATCACTGTCTGCACTAACTGTGGCTTGCTGTTTATCACGCGACGTCCGTTGTCAAGCTGGTTCTAAAAACCGAAAACGCGGGTCAGGGCAAAACTTGAACATTGTTTAGACCCATTTACGCAGTGATCTCCCCTTGTAGTTATCGAAGATCTCTGCCATCACATAACTTTTCGTCAAGAATTTTGACAAAATATTTTTTCCATTTATTTAATTTTAGTTGATAATATTATATCTATATATCTTAATTTCAAACATATAAGTTGTTTGGTGGTATGAAAAGTAAAAAAAAAACATTTAAAAAATATTTATTAATAACCAACCATAATCACGTGAGTTTCTTCTTCGGATCCGCCATTTTGTCCAACCAACCATCGTTGCCATGAACTAAGACGTTATTTTGACTGAATGTGGCTTAGCGTTTTCCCGCTAAAACAGCGTCGCGTCACGGTGTTCTCGAAGAAAGGGAACAACGCACGGTTCCAAGATATCGTAAACATATGGTCGAGCAGTCAGACTGTCTCCAACATAAAGTGGTGCCAAAATATACCGGCCCGTAACATTACACTGCCCCTTAACTCCGTGAAAAAGTGTTTGATGTTCAAGTGTGTTTAGAAAGGTCATTCCCGATTAGTAGAAAAACCTGCTGGAGTTTTAAGAATTTATGATTAAGGTCGAACAAATTCCTACTTTCCAGCTAGTTTCAATGTCAAGGTCATACTTACATGTCAAAAGTATGTCTGTCACAAATCGTGTACGCTCTATAACTTTTGAATTGTGTGATATTTGTCAAGCATACTTTGTGTTGCTTTTAAAATACTATTGTAGATACGTAAAATAACATACTAGTACTTTGTGTAACTGATGAACTTTGTGAAAGATCTACTATACGTACATTTGTTGATAAATAGAATAAATCGTCTGGAAAGATACATAGCTTTGTGTTCACTCATCATAAGTAGCAGCCAAAATAATCATAGAGGTCAACATCATCCGGCAAGCAGCAACAAATAGCACAACATCACAGACGTCCATAGAACATCATTTTTTAATTCATAATAGTTACACCCACTTCACGCTTCAGCCAGCTCTTATTGAAATCTATACTGTACTAGCAGCCTGGGACCAAAAAGAACATTTAACATTTAGAAGTCTAAGTCGCAACTTCAGGCTTAGGAATGTTAGTGAATACGGGCCCAGGTGTCCGACTATACCCGAAATAATGCTAGAAGATGCAAGTGATGTCTTCTTCCACCCTTATAGCTGGAAAGATCACTACATATACTTGGCTTGTTTCTGTGACTTAAAGCTTCATTACAAGAACTCTCGTGAAGAAAGCACGTTCCGGATCCCGGCTAGAAATATGTGAAATATGTTCTTCTTTAGCATTTCAATATAGTATGTTCCTTAATATCTACAAATTCTACAAAACGAAATATGAATAATTTACTTAGAAGTAAATACATGTTGCATGCACCGTTGATTTTCAACTTTATTAGATGACAAATCAACCTAGTACATTTTCAGTCCATTGGTCTTTTCAATAAAACGAGAGCTCAAATCATACTGACAATGAACATATTGAAGAACATATTTTATCGAACTGACAGTATTATTTTAACTCAACAATGTTTTAAACGATGAATATATCAGTCCGAAGAAAATGCAAGGAAATGTTATGGACCTGTGCAAAAACCTTAATTGGTCTTGGTAAATCAATTCGAAGACATGACTAGACTGACCGATCGACCAAAAAGTCTCTATTTCGCGAACCGACTGACTAATACGGGTTTTACGACGTTTCTCAACAATAGTGCATTCCTATAGGGCCGTCCGTTTACCTAACTAATGCTCCTGGATTACCAACCATAATATTTTATAACATAAGTTTACTGGGTCCGTTTATAAGTAAACAAAACAGTTTTGTTATTTCGATAATGTTAAGTTTCATGTCCATTTAAGTGACAATGAAACTTTTTGATATATGAAACCGAAATCCGTTTCCAAGTAAACTGCACTTTCGGCAGCAAATGTGTGGGAAAAAACGATTTTTCTCTGATGTGCAAGTAATAGTTATTGTTTAATGTATTTTACGTAAGAAATTATAAACCTTCTATATCAACTATAACATTTTCAATATACTACCAATGTGGTCGTATTGGTTGACTGTAGATTAATGTAACCAATCAGCGTCCATATTCCTTACGCTTTGATTGGTTAACACACATACAACAGAAGCCATCTTCATATAGCTACATACTTTATCTAACATCATTGGGTTTGCTTACTGTGTTCGTTATGGTGGCATTGTACATGTTCTGGTGTAACACAATGACTGTTTTTCGAACGATTGTAAGTTTTAAACAAATTGGAATTTTATTGAGTATTACTGTATGTCTGATTCACGGGGAACACTATATTGTGTCAAATATTATCAACCAAAATGTACAGCACGTTAATAGAGTGTTTGTATCAACAAATGTTAAAAGTGCCATCCAATGTGCCTCGAAATGCCGAAACCTAAATTGCACATCGTTTTCTTATGGAGAGAAGCTGGGTAAGTAAATGCTTTGTAAACGATAAGTTTTACAATTTAGACTTTGAATGTCTATGATAATATATCATGTCATAGAAAATACAAAATACTCAAACAGAGTTCCATACATATACGCAAATGTCTTGATTTACTACACCAAATCATTATTTTAAAAATGTAAATGATCAACATTGATCTGCGAAAGTAACAGTTAATGTTTAAATTAAACCATCGAAAAATTCTATAAAGTACCTGTACACGTTTAGTATACACGTATTTCAATATTCCAAACCATACAGGTGTATTTAAAATGTTGCCAACAGGCTTGAACTTTTAAAATGTTTTGAGTAAAACGTCGGCTGGAAATTATACCAAAGCAGACATATGTTAGCTTTCGCTTTAAATAAAATTATTTTCTGTAACAGTTCTAAATAAAAGAGACTATGAAGGTAACTGTATGTATATAATAACGTCTAGGTACGTGTTGCGGTTTTCTTACGCTGTTAACGGTAAGACATCTGACACGGGAAACACAATTCAACATTATCTAAATGTTTTGTTTGCATCGCATTCCTAATATATAACAGATCTCTGTCACACCTTCCGCACAGACTATATACATTCACTTTCTGTGGTCATTTCGGAACTTCTTTCCCCACACGTTACTTCCGTAGTCTTTTTAAAAGAAATGAATAACCATGGATATCCGATCAATAAAACGCGTTCATTCCACGCAAAAATCGACTTGAAACAGAAATTATTGGTTATGGTAAATATCGTGTCAGTTATACCTAGATTAATTGCAGTGCATAATACTATTAATGCAATATATTTTAAGAAAACCAAGAGTTCTGCTTATTTTGTCTTGTTGCCTCACTGCATACCATATTTTGTCCATTTAAGTTCGCACAACGCCTGAATGTTTTGCAACAACAACAACAGCGTACAATGGCCGCCAGGCACGGACATCCAGCGGTGAAATCTGTCAGCGTTGGAACACACAGACACCCCACAGTCATCTGTTCAAAAAAGCTTCCTACTTTCCAGATACTACTGTAGCGGATGCAGCGAATTTCTGCCGTAACCCAACCGGTTTTAGGAGGGGACCATGGTGTTACACGACAAATCCTGATGTAGAGTGGGAATATTGCTCCATCAGTCCGTGTGACTTCGGTAAGTGAAGCGAAAGAACGAGCAAGGATATGTTATGAATGTTAGTCTATGTGTTAGTTGATTGCCTTCATACTCTGTAAGTACTGCACAGTTATATTTTCACTATTTAGTAATATAAGGTATTTTCTATTTGGCCTAACTGGCTAATGTATTGACGATTTTGTGAGAGCTTCATTTAGAAAACTATTAATTTTAACTTCGGTGTGCAATTTATGCTATCGCACGGACGTTAATATCGTAACATGTAGTCAATTTTGACAGACGATGTAATACGGTCAGCTGCGTTTGCTATGGTGCTTTTAGATTAAATCCTTCGATGACCATTGATTCAAATGATCAGTTTTCAACAGGGCGACGTTGTGTGGTATAACTAACTGTCAACTACTGTTATAAGCCAATGTCATAATCAAGAATCAGTTAATTGTGAACAGCATATTGAGAAAATTTCTTAATAAAATAAATATATATACAGTAGACATTGCATTAAGAGACCACCCAAAGGACAGCCAAAAAATGTCGAGCAATGTCTAATATACATATACAGGTATATCACAATGAAAGTACTCTTTCAATACCGTGTCAACATCGGAATTTGGCATAAGTAATTGTGTGGAATCTACCAGTCGATCCTACCATCTTTTGCTTTAAAATTGAATTTTGTTTAAAACGAACATTTCAGAATTCCAACACAGAAGTTGTTACCATGATACACTCAAAACTAAGGATTATATTGGTACGTGGAACCGAACAAGAAATGGAAAAGTGTGTCAAAGTTGGAACGCTCAATCTCCACACAATCATTCTTATACTTCTTCTTCCGGTTTTCCTAATAACACGCTATCAGATGCTGAAAATTACTGCAGAGATCCAAGTGACTTGGGATATACGTGGTGTTATACCATGGAGACAGGAACCGTATGGGAAGCATGCGACGTCACTTCTTGCACTAAGTGTGAGCACTTTTTTATTTTTGAATGTTCACAATTGTCCGATGTACTACAAGCTGCCCAATTTTCCTGCCTAAGGTATTTTACTATATAATGGTACTATTATAAATAACGACTCCCTGTCTGACTGCACAGACGACCATGAGATTGTGCTCCCAAAAACGTTCATTACAATCAATTAAGACTATTATTACCAAATCTCCGTGTTGTATTGTCAGATACAACGTGCTATGTGTCAACACCAAGGTACTTACTTAGAATATATTGTATTAATACTTTTGCAGGGCAATACGGAACAACATTAACCAATATACATATTTACATTCTTTGACTTTCTTAGATGTAAACGACATGAGCTGCTACGAAGGAGCAAGCACAGACTATAGAGGAAATTGGGATGTCAGCGTTGATAATCTCAAATGTCAGAGGTGGGATTCCCAAACACCAAAATCTCATAAGTACACTGACCCTCACCTCTTTCCTGACGATACTTTAGAAGACGCGGGAAACTTTTGCCGTCATGTACTTGGCCAAGATGCAGTGTCGTGTATAATAATGATACCAAACTTCTTATTGAGATCTTGTAACATTTGGAAATGTAGGTTCGATTTATTTAATGACATTATTTAAGAACGAGTACATTTTTTAACAAATTGACAAAGGGTATAACAGGGAATGGTACATTCACAAAAAAGTACACTTTCAACCGAAGTATGGGGAATGAAATAAAAATACTAAATTTAAGTTAGTATTTAATAAAACTGAAAATAATGGTTTGAGGCAACAAAGGAATTAACTACAATTTAAATGTACAACAGCATTCAAAATAACAGACAAATGCAGATTTTTTGACGTCTTTAATTCTTACAAATTAAACACTTAAATAGCTTATCAAAAACAACTTGAAAATTATGAAGATTCTATCCATTTTCTTTGTACGAAATTATTTTCCAAACCTTTATGCAGGCCCACCGAACCACGTGACTTGTTATGACAGCCCGACCGTTAGATCATACATGGGTACATGGAGCAAGACAGAATCTCGAAAGGTGTGTCAAAGATGGGACAGTCAGCTGCCACATTCTCACAACCTTACAGCAGACATGTTCGAAGAAGATACGCTTAGAGATGCTGAAAACTTCTGCAGAGATCCTACTGGATCCGGAGAGCTTTGGTGTTACACAACCGACCCTAAGATCCCTACAGAGAGCTGTGGAATAGGACATTGTTCTGGAGGTAAAGTTAGACTTAGTCACGACTTTTTTAAATACCAATATAGTAAATACACATTTTTCAAACATCTGCATTATCTGAAATATGCCAATATGCACGTAATGCCTCACACCTAGTCAGTCATGTACTAACGTTATTCCATCAAATATCGGAGGGTTTGATATCGATACAAAAACAAATGCTTACATTGACGACTGCTTATTATAACATGTTACCCGTGCTATTGTTTTCACTGGCATGTCTCTATCTGCCTCTGACCTGTGCACATACACACGCCATATTTCGTGGTTATAGTCTTTGTTGTAGATGAGTTTGTCGTCATCAATACATATTCTCCGGTGAATATTAATATCGTATACGGCAAGAAATGGAAGCACATAAGCTATTCAGGGAAAAACGACATTGTCATTCATTAGTTTATTTTAAATAACATTTGATGTATTTCATCTGCGTCTGTTTTCATTTGTCTTGACTATGTTACATATGTGTGCAGATGCGGTAGAGACCCTTGCTCGGCAGTTATGAAATGAACCGCGTCTTGATATTATGTTTGTGTCGTTAAGCTGAACATTCAAACACACATTTACATGAGACGTATTTAACAATGATACGAGCTGAAGTGTTTCAATTGTTTAATGTTTTGGCGATATATTTATTTCGATCAATCCATGTAAATAATTAGAATGCAGTTATGTTATCCACGAGTTGTCAGAAATTGATATTTTCGTT
Organism: Mactromeris polynyma; assembly: GCA_032209605.1. Lineage (NCBI taxonomy): Eukaryota > Metazoa > Mollusca > Bivalvia > Venerida > Mactridae > Mactromeris > Mactromeris polynyma. The sequence goes on from JASFXZ010000066.1 coordinate 692,514, forward strand.
TGTGTGAATAATGACTGTCTCTTTGATATTTACAGTTAGTACCTGTCAAGTGTACAAGGATGAGACTTTATATGAAGGATCGAGTACGTCCGATCATTATAAGAAGGAACCATAGAATACGAGCAACTGATTTATTCATCTATATCGTTATTGAGTAATGCAAATATCAATATTTTGGGCGATCTAAAACGCTGACATATTAGCTGACATTATAGACAAAGAAAGAAAACGCTGACAATATATATTTGAATATACATAGAAACGACAGAATTTGTCAAAACTGTAATACAAAAATGGTGGAAAACGAATATCATTTTCTATTAATTTGCTCAAATTTGATTTAAGATCAAAATATGTAAAATATACTACTACACACGGCACACGAAGCAGAAATTCTCTAATCTGGTGACTGTAACAACAAAAACCATTGTCACTAATTTGGCCAAATATATAATCTTATTAGAAAGTGTATAAGTTTATGCTCATATTTTGATATAATAATTATACTTGCAATGGGATCGAGTAAGTCCGAACATTATAAACAGGAACCATAGAAGACCATATTAAGTAATGCAACTATCAATATTTTGGGCGATCTAAAACGCTGACATATTAGCTGACATTATAGACAAAGAGGAAAAACGCTGACAATATGTACAAAGAAGAAAACGCTGACAATGTATCATTAAATCTAACGACAGAATTTGAAAAAAAACCTGTAATGCAACAATGGCGGAAAACGAATTAATTTTCTCAAAATTCTCTGATCTAAGATGAAAATAAAATTAAAAAAGCTACTACACAAAACAAAAATTCTCTAATCTTATGACTGTGACAACAAAACATATTGTCACTAATTTGGCCAAATGTATATTCTACGCCAATCTTATTAAAAGTTAATTAATTAATGACGATTCATGGGAAATGGAACATGTTGGGAATATATCATTCTGTACATTTCTTGATGTTATTGATTAAATGAAATGAAATCTATATCAAATGACAAATATTTGTGAGAACGAAGTTAAAGATTATACTATGCTCATTTTTTGTTCATTTGTTAACCTAAACAAACATGAAAAATATACTAGTTAAACCATCAATGAATATGCATTATCACAGAAAAATTATCTGTATGTGTCAAAAATGCTTATTGTATTATCATAAAATTAAAAACAAAATGTTAACAAGCGGGTGTTTTTTACTAGTTTTATCTGTTAGTAACATGATTAAACACGATTGTTTTAATCGATTAAACATTGCAATGGTTCTCATAAAGGATGTTTTAGAATATGTAACAACAATACTGGAAGAAGCCCATTAAACTATTTAAGGTTCAGATGAGCCAGATTTATCTTTAATAAAGTTATAAGGAATTTTGTACTTTTTGTGACTTATTTATTAAATGTTCAGTCAGTATCGAAAGTTGTGCATGTAATAGTAATATGTATAGTATAGCCATTTAAAGAAAAAAGAATTGGTTGATAGAAACTTACAGCGTTTCTTAACATTTCTTTGGAAGAAATATATCGTTTTTTTTAAAAGTATTTTATAATAATTATATTAAAAGTTTCGACATAATTATTAAAGTCTCAAGAGTTAAATGTTACCATGGAAACCATGTATTCAATAAAATAACAATGTAATACACAATGAGCCATATAATATTTGAAACAATTAAATCTCTAAATGTTTATATTTTGTTAAATTAATTGAAAATATGAAACAATAAAGAATCAATAAACTCATAAATAAAAAAAAAAATGTGTTTATTTACTTCCTGACAACTTATTGATATGTCCATGTATCCTAAGTATATTTTTATCAACTTTATATAAAAATATGCAATGTCTAATAAATAGACACCCATTTAACAACTACCAGTGATTGATTGTTTCCGTAATCATACACGCGCCAGTAATCCTTCTTTTACACTTAACAAAACTTATAAGTGTGCTCTTTTTTAATGTCGAATACCATTTTTATTGATTAAGAGTTTTACAAGACATTATGTGTATTTGCTATTGGCTACGTGTAGATCATGATTCTCGGGTCGAATTTATCGGTTTAAATTGCACGATGCGTCAAGTCCGCGTGGGCACACACGATATTAGACACTTTCCAATCAACCAGATCATCTTTAAAAGGGAGCTGCAGTACTGCTATTTTCGCATCATCACATTTATTGATTTTATTTTTCAATATGTGGATATATGACATGAAATAAAAGAAACATTACACTATGTATCTACGCTATATTTGTTGAAAATTTAAGCAAGATCAGAATAATATTAACCACGATACGATCATATTTATACCTGAACACAGTTTTGTTAAGTGTATGTATTGTAAGCGTTGGAATTAAACAATTTGTCCTTTTATGGCCTTTCCAACCCTAGAGCCAAGCATTCTGTCCAAATCCCCAATGCTAATTCCTCACTTCCGGGATCAAGTTAAAGTACATTTTACAAGATCCGAAGTCACTCGACGTGTCAAATTCCCAATGACGGGAGTCGCCTTCTGCCTAAAGGCATCCATGTCTCTGTGGGGCAAAACGTTGTCTAAAAGGGACATAGTATGCTTATGAGTGTTTGTGGTGTACTTCCCTGGGGTTTGCACAGGTCATAGTATGCACATGTCATAGTATACACGCGAGTATCTGTTTATAGCAGTGGAAAAGTTTGTTAGCTTTTTCACTTGTAGTTATAGCTGAACGACTATATGAAATAATACTGATTGTTTATCAATTAATCTTTATAATGACTAGAATTATAATAATAGAACTTATTATTACTACGTATTCTCTCTCTTTTACATATGAGGATGTGTATTTGTTGATCTGCATGTGTTTTATTCATGCGCCCCTGTTCACTTGCTTATTTACCCTTGCACCTTCTCAATCCTTGATGATTTGTGGACTGTTGTTTTCCCGGTGGTATGTGTATGGAGGGATTGTCTTGTGTATGTGGCATTCTCTGTTGCAACTATTCTCTCTTTTATATATGTCTGCAATAATGGCATTTTACCACACTAATAAATAATTAACCTGTCTAGTTTTGACCAGTATCATGGCTCTGGAATTAGTCAAACTGTTTTATTGTTTGCGGTTTTACGAATTTAAGTACATCTATGGTGACATAAACAACAAAATCGCCACTTAAACACTCGACTCGCTCGCCACTAACTTATATATGTTATAAGTCATTTACAGAAATTAAATCATTTGCTGATACGAAGTATGTAAACACAAATGTTTCTTGAAGACTTAATGATGGAGTACTGAATGCATTGCTTATGTAATGAATTTTGGAACAGAAATGTCCAGGGACAAGGGAGACCCCTTCGTCACAAATTTTGTTAAGTGCATATCGTACTCATTTTCCATCTTCAGAAGCAATTAGGCAGGCTGTAGATGCTGTCAATAGTGTAATTCGATCACTAAGGAGAAAGAGGCAATCTAGCTTAAGTAGCTATTATTCTATTCTATTTTTGTAATTAAATATCTATTTTATTAACCATATGACAACTTCTGTTCTGTATTTCTTCAATCATGCATAGTTAACTTACGGTGGTGTGCAAATATACCCCACCCATTTTTCTACCCATGTTTTCCTTTATGTTTTTTTGTATATCTATTGTTCAAGCACTCATTGGTTCCAAATGTTACTCATTTTGTATATCTATTGTTCAAGCACACAGTGTGTCCAAATGTTACTCATTTTGTATATCTATTGTTCAAGCACTCAGTGGTTCCAAATGTTACTCATTTTGTATATCTATTGTTCAAGCACACAGTGTGTCCAAATGTTACTCATTTTGTATATCTATTGTTCAAGCACACAGTGTGTCCAAATGTTACTTATTTTGTATATCTATTGTTCAAGCACACAGTGGGTCCAAATGATACTCATTTGTATATCTATTGTTCATTCTAAATTCATTGACTTGTCAATTCATTCAAATATCAAATTTAAGTGAATCTATTTATTTAGCAGCCATTTTTAATACTTTTAGTCATGTGACTTCTTCAATGTGATGCCATCAGTATGAATGAAGTCATCATCTAGATTTCTTCTCATAGTAAATTTTCTTATAGAGAGGCTTGTTAGATGTAAACATTGATTTGTTAAATAATTATTTGAGCTCATCACCATTTGCTCTTGACTTATACTGTAATTTGTATTATGTAAATATTCCTCGAATGTTTATGATGTGTTTTTGAAAACTTTGTGTGATTTATCATGCTTGATTATTTTACTGTTTAAATTGTTTGAATCCCATTTTGAACCTATTTTGGTTCTGTCTGTTGCTCTCTTCAAACACTGTTGTCACTGTTTGTAGCTTGGGTATAAACGTCCATGTACATTGTTTGAAAGTCACTCAGCAGTACATTTTCTTTAGGTCAGCTACATTCATTTTAGATAAAGTTTTACATCCGAAATTATCAATTTGAATTATTATAAATAATGTTAAGATTAATTTTGTTAAAATAAAAGTTTTATTGATGAAGTGTTCAGTGTCTTTAGGTGCAGACTTGAGTTGACTTTGGGAGAATTATTAAGAAGAGGTTTGAAATGCATAAATTGAAAAGAAGAACAATAACAAAACAACAATCAAAGAAACTCTCAAATTATAATATGACACATACAATGTGCATACCTATCGCTATCGGTCAATGCTGATTTAAACATTTCAGTGCATATCACATCATGTACAACAGCTGAGAAGTCTTTAAAGTCTAATGTTATCAGGTAATAAATAAATGTATAATAAACAAAGAAATGCAACTGTGTAAACAATATATTTAAATCTCATACGCAGTGGTCTCCCTTTACACAATACAGAAGCCTCTGTAATCACAAATAGTTTTAACATCATTCAGTTATTTCGTTGATTGTCGTATAACTGTTGATTGTACTCGTTATGCTGCAGATATATAAGGCTAATATAGGTGATAAAGGGGAAAAAATATTATAAATGACCGACTGTGTTTGAAATGTGTAACTGTCGTTTCATTCAAATATCCATCAAATGTTACATGAATTGTTTGGGTAACATTAGGGGAGATAAGCGTTGTGAGGCGTTTTGATCCATCTTTATTCAGAGTTGTCGTTCCTGTCAAGTTCCCGCTTACATTTCCGTCAATGCTTGAAAGAAATCCAACAGTCGCAGGACTTTTCATATGACCAGAATGTGGTATCATGTAATATACAGTGATATTGTGATATGATTAGATATAATATATGATATAATTTGATATAATGTGATATAATTTGATATGATTTGGTATAATGTGATATAATGTGGTAAAATGTAATATACAGTGATATTGTGATATGATTAGATATAATATGATGTAATTTGATATAATGTGATATAATTTGATATGATTTGGTATAATGTGGTAAAATGTGGTAAAATGTGGTAAAATGTGGTATGTGGTATAATGTGATATAATGTGGTATAATGTAGTATAAATTGATATAATGTGATATAATTTGATATAATTTGGTAAAATGTGGTATAATGTGATATAAGCGGTATAATGTGATATAATTTGATATAATTTGGTAGAATGTAATACAATTTGATATAATTCGATATAATTTGGTAAAATGTGGTATAATGTGATATAAGCGGTATAATGTGATATAATTTGATATAATTTGGTAGAATGTAATACAATTTGATATAATTCGATATAATTTGGTAGAATGTGATATAATTCGATATAATTTGATATAATGTGGTATAATGTGATATAATGTGGAATAATTTGATATAATGTGGTATATAATGTGATATAATGTGATATAATGTGGAATAATGTGGTATAATGTGATATAATGTGGAATAATGTGGTATAATGTGGTATAATGTGATATAATGTGGTATATATTGTGGTATAATGTGATATAATGTGATATAATGTGATATAATGTGGAATAATGTGGAATAATGTGATATAATGTGATATAATGTGGAATAATGTGGTATAATGTGGTATAATGTGATATAATGTGGTATAATATGGTATAATGTGGTATAATGTGGTATATATTGTGGTATAATGTGGTATATATTGTGGTATATTGTGGTATATATTGTGGTATAATGTGATATAATGTGGTATAATGTGATATAATGTGGTATAATGTGATATAATGTGGTATAATGTGATATAATGTGGTATATATTGTGGTATAATGTGGTATATATTGTGGTATGATGTGATATAATGTGGTATATATTGTGGTATAATGTGATATAATGTGGTATATATTGTGGTATAATGTGGTATATATTGTGGTATAATTTGATATAATGTGGTGTAATGTGATATAATGTGGTATAATGTGATATAATGTGGTATAATGTGATATAATGCGGAATAATGTAATATAATGTGGTATAATGTGATATAATGTGGAATAATGTGATATAATGTGGTATAATGTGATATAATGTGGTATAATGTGATATAATGTGGTATAATGTGATATAATGTGGTATAATGTGATATAATGTGGTATAATGTGATATAATGTGATATAATGTGGTATTATGAGATATAATGTGGTATAATGAGGTATATTGTGGTATTTAATGGGGTAGAATGTGATACATAATATGTTATAATGTGATATAAGTTGGCGTCCAAGCCACGATAAAAATACAAAACCATAAAAATAAATTTTAAAATTATTTGTTTATTTTTTTTCTTCAAACTTGCAACATCATCTTAATTATCGAACAAAGATTGGTTATTTTATAAACCGGTTCATAACTTTCAGTAGTTTCTCATTATCGTACCACACAAAGGCGAAACTACTTTACAAGTTGAATACAAAATCTCAATATCAACATTTTTGGGTATAAAGGTATGCACTCAACAAAAATGAAATATTTACGTCCTATTGACTCGTGTATACCTGGTATATCTTTTTTACTGGAAGTGATAAACAGACGGACGAGTAAAAAATCCATTTCGTCTGCCCGAACTTTTATCCACGCTGTCACAAAAATTAATGACGTACACGTAGTACGCAATACTTCGAATGGTTTTCATTTTTTGTCAATTTTGTTTGTGTAACAGAACTTGTTCATCAACTATCGTTACCAGTCTTCCATTTCGATTTAACAAATCAAAACAACCATCAAAACATCATGTTTCTTCGTGAACTCGGGCAAGTCCTTCAAAGAAAATATCGTGAAGACTGTCTACGGAAACCTCGCCCCGTATTTAAAAAGTATTTAAATTAAGAGCTAGGTTTTCTTTGTTTAACTATTTCCGTTTGGGTGATTGTATGTGTAAGAATTGTAAAGCAGTATACATACAGATTGATTTCGTATTCGATCCGCTTGTGTTCGTTTATTAATTACAAATTTTTTTTATTGAACTATCACGTGATCGAGCATCTATACAAAACATTTCATTTCCTAAGTTTGCATGAGAACTCACACGTGCTAGATACGCTGAGATTTGATTTGCAATCTCTCGTGGCTAATATCATTGATTTTGTTAGATTGTTTTAACATTGGAATCAAATTTAATCAGACATCGAGAATTGCATTGCCCTCGTGAGACTGTTTATTGATAGGCTCATCACATATTCTGTACACTATCACATCACATCACATATTCTGTACACTATCACATCACATTACATATTCTGTACACTATCACATCACATATTCTGTACACTATCACATCACATCACATATTCTGTACACTATCACATCACATCACATATTCTGTACACTATCACATCACATATTCTGTACACTATCACATCACATATTCTGTACACTATCACATCACATCACATATTCAGTACTCTATCACATCACATCACATATTCTGTACACTATCACATCAACTTACTCCATTCGGAAAATCTGTATATTTTTTTAGAAAAGCTTGTGTTGAGTCTTGAACTAGTATGCCATTGTTGACGTAGATGCATGGGATGCCACTTTATTTTTATCTACCATTCGAATACTTGATACATGCAGGTAGAATCGATGATATCTTATATTCGAATAATTGATATCTAGTACATGTATTCGGAATGAAAACTAGCCATTTGTTATTTGTATGTCAGATATTTAGTATTTAAAGAGTAGTTGCCAAGCATTTCATTTGCAGATAGCTAGTGTTCGAATTATAGATATCACCGTCACAACCATGCGTTATAGATATCTAGTGTTCGAATTTTAGATATCACCGTCACCACCATGCGTTCTAGATATCTAGTGTTCGAATTGTAGATATCACCGTCACCACCATGCGTTCTAGATATCTACGGATCGAATACAAATGTACTAGATATTTGCAATTCTATTTAGGGTATATAGTATCCGTTTGGTAGATATCTTAAAGTTGTATTTAAGAATAGTTAACCGGCACAATATATGTAGAAAAGTATGTCTATACCAAGCTGGCTCGACACAACAGACAGACAGACACAAGGACGGACGACGTTACACTAAAACGTATTTTAATCGATCTTTTCACATTTTATTTTTCACAAAGCTTATATATTGTTAATTTCTATTTCGTGTAAAACAACTGCAGTACAGCTTGGTGTATATTATTATATATATTATAATGTTCTCTCTGTGTTGACCTATATAACTCTTATACTGCTATATGTTCTCTATCTGATAACCTATATAACTCTTATATGTCGCTGTATGTTCTCTCTGTGTTAACCTATATAACTCTAATGTCGCTATATGTTCTCTCTGTGTTGACCTATATAACTCTAATGTCGCTATATGTTCTCTCTGCGTTGACCTATATAACTCTAATGTCGCTATATGTTCTCTCTGTGTTGACCTATATAACTCTAATGTCGCTATATGTTCTCTCTGTGTTAACCTAAATAACTCTATGTTGCTGAATGTTTTCTCTGTGTTAACCTATATAACTCTTATGTCGCTGTATGTTCTCTCTGTGATAACCTATATAACTCTAATGTTGCTATATGTTCTCTCTGTGTTAACCTATATAACTCAAATATAGCTGTATGTTCTCTCTGTGTTGACCTATATAACTCTTATGTCGCTGTATGTTCTCTCTGTGTTAACCTATATAACTCTTATGTCGCTGTATGTTCTCTCTGTGTTAACCTATATAACTCAAATATAGCTGTATGTTCTCTCTGTGTTGACCTATATAACTCTTATATTGCTGTATGTTCTCTCTGTGTTGACCTATATAACTCTTATATTGCTATATGTTCTCTCTGTGTTGACCTATATAACTCTTATATTGCTATATGTTCTCTCTGTGTTGACCTATATAACTCTTATATCGCTATATGTTCTCTCTATGTTGACCTATATAACTCTTATATTGCTATATGTTCTCTCTGTGTTGACCTATATAACTCTTATATCACTATATGTTCTCTCTGTGTTGACCTATATAACTTTAATGTCGCTGTATGTTCTCTTTGTTGACCTATATAACTCAAATGTAGCTGTATGTTCTCTCTGTGTTGACCAGTATATAACTCTAATGTAGCTGTATGTTCTCTCTGTGTTGACCTATATAACTCTAATGTTGCTATATGTTCACTAGATCTGTGTTGATCTATATAACTATAATGTTGCTATATGTTCTCTCTGTGTTGACCAGTATATAACTCTTATGACGATGTATGTTCTCTCTGCGAGTATACGTTCACAGCGCAGATAACTCTTACATTGTTTGAAGATTTTCATTGGCTGGTTTACAAAATATTTTCATTGTGGAGAATTGACTACTAAACATTAAACTAGTATATCAGTCTAGTTGTTGTATCTCTCTATAGCCGGTGTTACTCCATCTTGTCTTCATGAAAATTTGTCCGCCATTTTGTCAACGGGTATATTGCAAAAGTAGTATATTCCTCCGCAGTCATGCGCAATACGTAGTCTTTCAGAACTACTTTATTAGCGTCAGTTATTAAGTGATGATCTGTCGGTGAGTTGACAAAGTAACTACAGGCAACGGTTGCTAAGCAACCACTCCCAAAAAATGAAAATATTAATAAGAGTTAAATCATTTTTATTTCATTTGAGCAATGCTTCAAAGAATTACAAAATAAGCAAATAAAAATGCATATATTATAGACATTTTAATAAATAGAATATTTTTGTAAAAAATGAAGACAAGAGGCTGTTTATGTTTTCATGATGCGTATGTATATACAAAGCAATGATACAATATGTTCCTCCAAATATTGCTACACATTTAGGAGTTTGGGTGACCAAATACTGTTAAGAATGCCGTGGAAAATCCCCCTGATCACAAATATACCACATTTTCTCTTTTATTTCTTTAAATCTGCACAGCAATAAATCCTTTACTTTTATAAATGTTTTCTTTTCTTGACACTAGTGTATAATTATATCATATGAGTGCTGCTATGGGATTTACAACCTCTTCTGTAAGTGAGGTCATTTCAAGAAAGCGCAACATGTGATGTCACTATTTGCAAACAGGAAACAATATTTACTCCACATGTTCAGTTCGTCTTTATATTGCCACATGGGGCAAATATTCTTACTGTAAGTACATAGTGACGTAACATGTGACGTTTTCTGTTAATGACGTCACTTAAAGAAGAGGGTTTGAAATCGTAAAGCGGTGCAATTATACATAGTTTAGACAGTTTGAAGTTTCTTATTATCATGTACACATGCTTAACACCTAAATCAATCACGCAACTGTTGAAACTGTACATTGTTAAGGAAAATATCTATAGAAGGCTTTCGGTCTTTTCCTTTTTACAATACTACTATCGCACACATTTTTATGCAGTTTATATACTGTATGGATATATCATGTTGTTTCTAGAATGTAAATAAAATACGTCTCAACTAATAAAGCCTGTGATGCTTGGGTAATTATGAATCATGATAAACTGGGAAGTGTAAGCATTATCAGATGTCATTTTTGTTAAATGTCCATAACTCGAAATTCTTCCAAAAGTTTCAGCCACAACAAGTATTGGTCACAGGGTAGAGAGCCTGACTCTGGCCAAAGGTCAAGAGTTCGAGCCTTGGTTTGGGGATTTGATCACAATCTTCATAGTCCTCGAGTTAAGCTCGAGTAGTGGTTAGCAACTAAGGGAACAGTCTTCCAGAGGGATTTGTGTAAGAGGTAAAAACTTGTTTCACAATCGATGTGAAGTAAATAAGTTTCAATTATTCTGGTAAGGAAGATACAATATGTATCACGGATGTTACGTGACTTCGGGGATTTTTTGAGATGTCAGGATTGAAGTTGGATGGGTGGCCAACATACGAGGGACGCATCCTCTTCTATATAAACATCCTTACAGGCACGTTCATGCTCCAAATTGTCACGTATAATATTTGAAAAAACAGGTGATTTTAAATGGTGAACATTTCATGCAAAAAAGAATGAGGAAAAACATGATTTAAATGATAACCGTACCATGTAAAAACTCATAAAAGTGCGAAAAAAATTATCTGGAATGGTCAACATTTGTACAAAAATGGATACATACAAAAACTAATGCAACTGTAAATCTTCGATAGAATGTTTCAGACTAATGCTGTACGCTGAAATAAATGGTCTGCTTTAATACGCATTATATTATAGAATATTTCAATTTCAATTTGTTATATTGTTACTTAATAAGTCCAGATTGTTATACAAAAACATGAACATTTCGCTCAACTGCACACGCCTGTACAAATATACCGGTCAAATGTGACAAACCAATTTCTACAAGAGGGCCAATATGGCCCTTAATTGCTCATTCGAGTACCAAGAAAATCATACTGTTCAACCGCAAATGACCCAGTACCAAACGTGTCCAATATTTTGATCAAGTTTCATGAAGATTGTGCCACAATTGTGACCTCTACAGTGTACACAAGCAAATAGTGGACGGACGCTTGGACATCGGACGAAGGACATCCAACGATCCTAAAAGCTAATCACGAGCAATTGGTGCGCAGGTGAGCTAAGAATTCAGAAATGCTGCAAGTATATAAAAACATATAGCACATTCAGAATTATAAGTTAATACTGTCTTATTAAGTAAAAGTTGAATTGCAATCTTTCGGCGAAGCTGTATAATATTGATTTTGACCTACATTTTAGACCAATCAAATTTCATATATGAAGCGCGTTGTTTAAATATGCATCAACTTAGACGATTTGATTGGTTCATATTTTAAGTGTAGGGGCACCAAATGGGGTGTCTCAACAAGATAATTCACGTAACCCTCTGGCGAAATCGGAGTTCCAAAATAAGGCGATTCTTTAGACATCATTCGATCAACGCCGTTCATTTTTTTAAAAGATATTTCTTGTTTCAAGATAGATTTTTGTTTTCGCGACCTATTTTTTGGAACTTTGCAGTAAACTGACAGGAATTATTCAGCACTGTTGTGGCGTTAGAAACCCTGATTCTGGCTCGGTTCGAGAATTTTATCCCGTTTTGCTTTAAGACCATTTTAACGTGACCGTTTCCTGTGGGGTTTTTTTGAAAATGATAATTTTAATCGACTAATCCATGGGCAGTTTAAAGCGACTGCTCTATGATTTTATTCAATTTATTCAAAACCATCCTTTTTAAAGCGCCCTGTTCATGCATGTAATTAAAATTTACATATTTTAAAGCGCCTGATTCATTATTTGATCAAAAATATTATGGTTAAAACAACTATTCCATGGATTTTATTCAAATTATCATTTGTCTTAGCACACATTATTTTCGTGTCGGGAATTCTATCTTAAATGTAGAGAAATTCATTTCAAATTCAATTCAAGGAATAAATATGTCTTACATGAATATACGTAACGCCACAGTTATGTCTTACATGAATATACGTAACGCCATCAGTTATGTCTTACATGAATATACGTAACGCCATCAGTTATGTCTTACATGAATATACCTAACGCCACAGTTACAACTGACATGAATATACGTAACGCCACAGTTATATCTTACATGAATATACGTGACGCCATCAGTTATTTTTTACATGAATATACGTAATGCCATCAGATATATCTTACATGAATATACGTAACGCCATCAGTTATATCTTACATGAATATACGTAACGCCATCAGTTATATCTTACATGAATATACGTAATGCCATCAGTTATATCATACATGAATATACGTAATGCCATCAGTTATATCTTACATGAATATACGTAACGCCATCAGTTATATCTTACATGAATATACGTAACGCCATCAGTTATATCATACATGAATATACGTAATGCCATCAGTTATTTTTACATGAATATACGTAACGCCATCAGTTATGTCTTACATGAATATACGTGACGCCATCAGTTATGTCTTACATGAATATACGTAACGCCATCAGTTATTTTTACATGAATATACGTAATGCCATCAGTTATGTCTTACATGAATATACGTGACGCCATCAGTTATGTCTTACATGAATATACGTAACGCCATCAGTTATGTCTTACATGAATATACGTAACGCCATCAGTTATGTCTTACATGAATATACGTAACGCCATCAGTTATATCTTACATGAATATACGTAACGCCATCAGTTATATCTTACATGAATATACGTAACGCCATCAGTTATATCTTACATGAATATACGTAACGCCATCAGTTATATCTTACATGAATATACGTAACGCCATCAGTTATATCTTACATGAATATACGTAACGCAATCAGTTATATCTTACATGAATATACGTAACGCCATCAGTTATGTCTTACATGAATATACGTAATGCCATCAGTTATGTCTTACATGAATATACGTTACACTATCAGTTATGTCTTACATGAATATACGTAACGCCACAGTTATGTCTTACATGAATATACGTAACACTATCAGTTATGTCTTACATGAATATACGTAACACTATCAGTTATGTCTTACATGAATATACGTAACACCATCAGTTATGTCTTACATGAATATACGTAATGCCATCAGTTATGTCTTACATGAATATACGTAACACTATCAGTTATGTCTTACATGAATATACGTAACACCATCAGTTATATCTTACATGAATAAATGTAACGCCATCAGTTATTTTTTACATGAATATACGTAACGCCATCAGTTATTTTTTACATGAATATACGTAACACCATCAGTTATATCTTACATGAATATACGTAACGCCATCAGTTATTTTTTACATGAATATACGTAACACCATCAGTTATATCTTACATGAATATACGTAACGCCATCAGTTATTTTTTACATGAATATACGTAACACCATCAGTTATATCTTACATGAATATACGTAACGCCATCAGTTATTTTTTACATGAATATACATAACACCATCAGTTATTTTTTACATGAATATACGTAACGCCATCAGTTATTTTTTACATGAATATACGTAACGCCATCAGTTATATCTTACATGAATATACGTAATGCCATCAGTTATTTTTTACATGAATATACGTAACGCCATCAGTTATATCTTACATGAATATACGTAATGCCATCAGTTATTTTTTACATGAATATACATAACACCATCAGTTATTTTTTACATGAATATACGTAACGCCATCAGTTATTTTTTACATGAATATACGTAACGCCATCAGTTATTGTTAACATGAATATACGGAACGCCATCAGTTATGATAATGATAAATTAACTTTCATTCAAAATCTCCAACAAACAGACAAAACGTAAACAAAGGAATAATGTAACGATACAAACCCTTAGTGAATGTCTCTCTCAGTAAATAGTGACTATTTTTTCTGTTATGATTAAAACATAGACTTAAATCTATGTCCAACAGTTTGAATTCTGTGAATGCTTATTTCAATTTTTTTTGGTCGAACAAATATAATTGACGTGTATAAGAACTACAATCAACACAAGTATAAACGCACCATTGGGTGTACAAAACATTATGCACAAAAGTTGGAAGAAAAAGAACTGGCATCTAGTTCAAATAAATAATTAAATCTCGATGCATGTATTTCGATATTCATATTCTATTATATTGTCAGACTTTATCTCCGTGGCATACTTTCCCTTTGCATTCGCTTTTCATAAGCATCAGATCTAGACATAAAAAAATGTACAGGAAATTAAGTCTTCCGTCTCTTTTTTATTTGTTGAGTGTAGGGATGTCGGTAACAAGAATACACGACCTTCTTCCGAGGACAACGTCACATATTGGTCCTTTCGGGTCGGAAACACAGCCCCAATATTATACGTAACCGGTTGCCTCCTCGTTTCTCCGGCATCACTGTTCGCATTCTCGTTTTTGGTGTCCGAATATACTCAGAAAGGTGTCCGGGCTCTTAACACTATCACATGACCCAAACATGGAAGACTCGCGTTCCTGGAGCAATTGATTTAATGGTGTTAACGTCCGTCCAACTATGAAGGGTCTGAAATGTACATGAAATATAAATTACATAAACAATTGAAATACTTAAAGGGGCATGATATCGACGCGATTTAATCTGAAACCAAAAGTAGTCTATTTTTAGACTTTAAAGCGAAAGTAGGAATTTCCTGTGAATTTAATAAGAAACTCTTGAGTCTTTACAGGGAATTCAATTAAGTATCATAACCCATATGTGAGCGTTGCTATGGGATTTACAACCTCTTCAGTAAGTGACGTCATTTCAAGAAAACGCCACTTGTGATGTCACTATTTGCAAGCAGGAAACAATATTTACTCTGTAAGGTCACTTCGTTTTTATATTGACATAGAGTGCAAATATTGCTTACTGTCAGTTCATGGTGACGTCACATGATGTTGTTTTTTGGAAATGACGTCACTTTAAGAAGAGGTTGTAAATCGTACAGCGGCGCTCATATGTAAAAACCTTTTAACATATTTGGTAGGAAGTGAAATCCTCGCCGATGAAAAGAGTTTTGTTTCGCTGAATTTGACAAATGATTAGCAATAAATATGAAACTAAACTCTGAACTTTCAACTGGACCAAAAAAACATGGCACAGGTTTTTTTTCTAAAGGACAGATGTTTTTTATAAAACTGTGCTTTTCTGTTTTCTGTTCCATTGAATTCAACATACAGTAAACTTCAATAATAGGGCAATCAATTTTTCTGAAGAAACCTATTTTAATTGTAATATAGTCAGATAAATTGAGTTAATTTTTATTAGGAGGAAATATTGAAATCTGGTCTGCATAATATCTGGTCTTACTAATAAGGTGGTCTTAATTTCGAGGGGGTCTATACGTGATGTTTAACTGTAATCAGTAACAAATTAACTCATTCTGTTCGATATATTTCTATCGAGTGCTCTAGCGTATTTTCAAAAAGGCAATATCATAAAATCACGCACAATATAAAAATAAAATATTTGTACTTTATTTCCTCATATTTGAAATGAATTTCACCGCTTACTACACAGTACACGTGATCCTCGTGCTAAAAGTTGAAAATCGTACTCACCGTCACGCGTGGTCAACCATGACGATAAGTAGCTATTTACTTTGTGAAAGTCGAAAGAGTACTATGTATAATACTAGAATGCCAAATTTTAAGTCGGCATATAAAACCGTTTTCTTAAATTTGTATTCTATAACATGAACGTTTAGAAATTTTGTTCAGTGTACAGAAATAAACATGCTTCCTAAGTAAAGCGACATTCCAATGAGAGGCCATAGATGTACAACGATAACATACTGAGACTAAACGTTCTAATACGATATACAAAGCAATCACAATATTCTTCCGGCAAAGTACAAGACTCTACTGCCAATCTGGAGGTGATAGGTTCGAAAGTTATGTGTCCTCCACCTCTGATCCAGGTTGAAGAAAAGGATATTATTGGTTGGCAACCCAAGAACACTGGTTGGTAACACATGAAACACTGGTTGGTAACCTAGGAACACTGGTTGGTAACCTATGAACACTGGTTGGTAACCTAGGAACACTGGTTGGTAACCTATGAACACTGGTTAGTAACCTAGGTACACTGGTTGGTAACCCATGAACACTGGTTGGTAACCCATGAACACTAGTTGGTAACCTAGGAACACTGGTTGGTAACCTAGGAACACTGGTTGGTAACCAAGGCACCCTGATTGGTAACCCAGGAACACTGGTTGGTAACCGAGGAACACTGGTTGGTAACCAATGAACACTGGTTGGTAACCCATGAACACTGGTTGGTAACCTATAGGAACACTGGTTGGTAACCCAGGAACACTGGTAAAGTCAACTGCCCACCGTACGTAGCTGAAATACTTGAAATTATTGGCGTAAACCTTTAGCGCAGTAGGATCCCTCAACATTGATGCAACAAACAGAATAAAACAGGAACCATACCTGACAGGGCAACATCCCCCACCCACAGCCGACACATTTCCTTGTATGAAATGTGGAAACAGACTTATATTAAACTGGGACTTATTTATATTAAACTGGGACTTTGTATTAGGTATAGAATATGTCTCTGAATAGTTTTGGAGTTAGGATTTGAACAAACATAAGAGCACCATCACTTGCCCAGTTACGTATTATTCCTTAGTAATATATATCACGTGTAAAACAAGATTACAGTTAATTTCAATTTACGTATTCAATGATTGTGAAGTGGGATGCGAAACAACTACATTCGGATCAGGAGACAGGTGCTCCCCCATTGACCACTCCTCCTTTAAGATGTGCCCTACAGTAGGGCCGCCCTTCAAGTTTTAAATAAAGGGGTTTTGACCTTACAGTAAAAAGAATGACATGGGTTTCGTCTGATATGATATGTAATATTATTGGGCATATTTTGAAAGGGCTTAAAAGCTATGAACATTGAAATAAATCACACACGCCTACAGTATAACGTCATAGTCTATGCAAACTAACAATCCTTAGGCATTCCGACTACTGGCACAATGCACCGTTTATTTTGAACTACAAAATACAAAATCTTCACAATTGTGGCGTTAATACTATGTACTTATCAATGTTTTGCCTCGGGGGGATTTGGCGGCTTTTAGACCCAGGGGATTTAGCCAAAAAAGAAACATCTGTTGTATTGATCCCTTCGAGTCTGATCCAGGCATTAAAAACCAACGGATCGGAAATTTCAGCAAAGACTATTTTGCGAGTAACCGACTCACAGCGCCGGTCAAATTTCTCCATTCCACTTCGGGATCATCCATTGTCTAAAGTCCATAGTATTCCTGCCCCTCCCCCTTTGGCAAAGCATTGGTAGGTATACTACATAAACACAATAAAGGATAAGAACAACATCATATATCAAATATTATGAAATTTGTGACCTATCAGTTCTATTTATAGATTGGAAAATTCCATTTGAGGACACAGGTAATCGATAATATTCATTGTAACTTAAGTACTGAAAGGCATCTGCTAAATCATAAATTATCTTATCCTAAAGGTATATATCGTGCATCCAGTGTAGTGTGATAACTTATTTATTGACCGCAAGTACCACACTGTCAACAGCGAAACACAAAAAATTAACACAACACCCTTCGTAAGGATATAGAACAAACCATTCTAAAAATAGAACCGTCAGGTCAGTAAAAATCTCAGAACAACATCAGAAAGGTAGAGGGTACAAGAGAAAGGGGAGAATAAGAAAATATGTGCATCACAGTTAGAGCTAGGATCTATGTTCCTGAGTTCCGCTTCTTACTCATAGATTCTGAAACAACAAAATATATTACATAATACCGCATACTTCTGGATCGACCCTTATCTACAGAGTTTTTTGTATACAAGGGTCGATCAAGAAGTACGCGGAAAAAGCTTATAATTCCATGACAGTTTAATGCGATTTCAAACACACAGCTCAACACTCACATACTGGTGAAGAGTGCTAACCTCTTCAACTCTATTTCTGTAACAATATTGAATACATCTTCTGCTGCAGTAAGCCACACCATCCAATACTTAACTAAATAAAAATATCAAAATAAATTAATGTTAACCTGAAAAAACTCACTTTGACGTTTCACATCATTTTGCCTTAATGTAGTGAAGATTTGCCAAACACAAAATGATAGGTGAACAGTATATCTATATCATAGAGTAACGTACAAGCCGATACAAAATTGAAAAAGAATTCCTCTGGCTCTCTTCCGTGTACTTATTGATCAACCCTCATAATAAAAAGTTCCAAATAGGAAATGGCCAGCGACATCGGTGAACTACGGAATTCTGTTTCCGCCATCAATGTATCGACTAAGCTGGTACGCGACAACTTGAAATTTAAGGTCTAATTTCTACTTTTCGCGCTTTCGAATTCACCTGAAAAGTAGAAAAGCTGAAGTTTTGGACTCAATAATAATCACACAATTGTCAACTTGTCGACCCATTTTTTAGCACGAAAGGTTGAAATTCCAACTGGCTAATTTCTGCTTGTCTTGGTAAGAAATTCTAAAAGTACCCACCCCCACTAACCCCTAACCCTTGAATTAATTTCAGTGCGAAAAGTAGAAATTAGACCTTTAATTTCAAGTTGTCGCGTACCCGTTTAATCGACAACTTGATGGCGGAAACAGGATTCCGTAGTGTCTAATTATTACAAGACCGATCAGAATTCCAAGGGGACCAAGTCTTGTATGCATACATCGTATATTTTTGTCCAATGCCTTTGTAATTTTGTAATTCTTCAACGACGTCATCTTTTACTTTGTAAATAACTTTTATACATCGTAGATAGTGTTGTTGTTTTATTTGTCTATTTATCGATTAATACATTTTATATAACTTGGATTAACCCAGCTTAAGTGTTCATTTTATACATAGTTCCCACATCTACAATATTTACCTCCCTTGTTCTTAACTGTCGGCCATTTTGATAGGCAAAACTGGTAAACCCTGTATTGGAGTAATTTCCAAATATGTGATAATTGAGAAAAAACATGCGAATTTGCATGTGACAACCACTTATTTTCAACTTACTGAGCCAAATGCCCACATGAGCAGTTTAATAAGTTATTTTGTATATATTCGGATTAGTTTATCATCTTTAACATTATATTCCCCATAAATTGTAAGGAAATTTGCCTATCAAAATGGCCGACAATTCAGAACAAGGGAGGTAAATATTGTAAATGTGGGAACTTATTATAATGTATTGTGCTTTAGAACAAGATATATATTACCAGATTATCTGGGCTATTTTAATTTTATAGTATATAGACAGTAATAATGATAAGCATTTTTGATTCAAAATTGCTGTAAACCTTATAACTAAACGATCACTTCAAAATTAAGACTATCTCATCCATAACACTGTAACCTGTACCCGTTGTTAACTTTCTTCCATATTTTAACTCGATAAACAGCGACCACTTAACAACTTAATCTTCAGAACCAATGGTACAGTTGGAAAACCTCGGCCAAAATGCCCAGTGCCTCGGATGTTCGTTAGGCACTACTTTCGGAAATACCATTCGAATATCATGTAAACAATATGGCGGCATGAACACTAGAGTGCTGATGAAACGCGATTAGAATCTAATATTTAAGCTATATGAAGACTGAAATATATGAGTTTTTAACTAGAAATGACAACGATAATCCATTTCTTATGTGAATTTATCGAAGTTATTGAAGTTATAAAACCGTTTTACGAGAACTATTTTTTGACCTCACAAAATGTTGAATTTTGCCACATAGTGCTCCGACTGACATACACTAGAGGATGTTCGTAGAGTAACGAATTGTTACGGAAATATCCAAGAGCTGTCGAGAATCAGCCAATGGTAGTCTAATTATTGAGGTTTCATCGAAGTTACTCAGCGTCTATAACACCTTGGAGAGTAGTACTTTTGTCCAGTCGATAAATAAGCAAATTGTTACTTCAACAGGCCCTGTGTTCACAGTGGATCAACTGATCCGGATCAATTTGATCCTGAAAAATATTTGCAATTTTCTGAAAGCAATTGAAAATTGTATGCAGCACTTTTCATAACGAACACAAAAATACCATAATTCTTCTAATTCATATCGCGAAAACCCTCAAAACTCCAAAATAATAAATTATACTTATCACTGAATTTGATAAAGATCAAATCAGGATCAATTTTCAAGAATCAGTCTTAACTTATCAATCATAATCCTTATCTCAATAAAATGAAACCTAATTTTAAGGTCTTAAAAGTTTTGCAAAACGTTCATATCTATCACATTATGTATATAAATATTTAGTTTGTCATACAACATTTTTCAGAGTTTGCAAGCAAGTATGCTTGATCTTGACCCTGGTCCTGAAAACTAATTCTTTGTGAACACAGGGCCAGGCGTATGATTCTAAGAAATGTGCTGACTTTCAGTAAAGATATACTGTTGTCCCAAACTACAGTTAAAGTTATTGAAAACTGACTTGGGTAGAAAAATTGATTATTTTATTAATTTGAAAACTATTTAAGATATCATATATCTAAAATCGTACTTTACAACAAGTTCAGAACAAGTACATATCTGAATGATTACTGAAGAATTGTCAAAATACGCTGCTCAGTGATTTTTTCCACCCTTTTGTGAATGGGGCCGGGGCCCGTAGAATTGTGAAAATAGCGTTGAATTGTCCATAATTGTGAATATAGTTTGCTTAAAATAAAAAGATACTGATTTACATGACCTCATGTAGTACACTACAGGCTAGCAGAGTATTCATCTATAGCATAGCAGTTAAAAATACTGTTTGTCAGATTGATCAACATTCGTAAACAAAACCCTGAACATAAATAAAAAAAATTATTAAGTAGCATGAATTGTGAATTTTAAGCAAGCCTGGTTTTGTGAAAAAAACATACTTTTGGTGATTGTGAATGGGACCGAATTTCGGCCCCATTTTGGGGCAAAAAAAACGCTGCTGCTGTATCATTTGTTATCTTAATTTATTCCATTGATTTTAAATTTTGTTGTTGGTTTCGTTTTTTGATGTTGTTATTGTCGCCATTGTTGTTGCCGTTACTGTTGTTGTTTCATACATGTTAGTTAAAGACAGGCCCGCCTCAAGACATGTACAAAGAACCATTGTATCGCATGTAATGTTAGTGTACAAATTGACTTGGAATTCCCCCATGGCGTGCCAAATGACGAGACCTAACTCATCGTAAATTACTACATTATTGATGTTATGAATTACGCCATGGGAATACAGAATATTGTAACATTGTTTTAATCAGTAAACAATTCCCATGTTGATAATAGCTAAATATTGGACATGTAATAAGTCTTGGCTGATAAAAGTCTATTCAATTGGCAAGCAACAATGCGTTTGTCCAGAGAGACCAACCGTGGTTATTAATAACAAAATATATTTTCTGCTTAATACGCCAATATGGATAAAACTGATGGGTGTCTTACGACGTCAGTTTCTTGAATGGCCAGAATACAAATGAATCATTGGGGGGAATACTTCTAGTTCTGAGATATGATGCTAACGGTAAAAGGACGTATTAAGCTGTTACAGGGAACACCAAATTCACGAGACCGTGCTTCCAAAAACAGATCCAACATCAACATACAAGGAGTTGAGAATATGTTATGGCGAACTTGATGACGCGATAATGAATTGCCTGGCTGATGAGCAAAAAACAATTAACGAGAATATGATAAGAAGGGAACAAAAAAGAAAAGGGATCCATAAAAGGCCGAGGCCAGGAAAACAAGCTGGCCACGGAACGTAAGATCACTGCCAGATCAACCTCTGTAGAGCAACAGTATATTAGGCCTAAAAAAAAAATATCTGTGTTTGGGGTAACCCGACCCTACCTGTTGAAAAAACCCGACCCTAGATTTTTTTACGACCCTGGATAAAAAAAAAATTGATTTTTAATTGTTTTTACCGGTAACTAGAAATGACAACGATAATCCATCTCTTACGTGAATTTATCGAAGTTATTGAAATTATAAATCCAAATTACGAGAACTATTTCTTGACCGCACAAAATGTCGAGTTTTGCCACATAGTGCTCCGCCTTACATACACTAGAGGGTGTTCATAGAGTAACGAAGTGGTACGGAAATATCCGAGAGTTGTCGAGAATGCCCCACAGTGTATTGTTTTAAAGACATTACACATTTTGCATCGTAACAAATTTGATGACCTATAGTTTCATGCTACCATATCTTTATTTTAAACGTGAACGAATCACACGCAGATGAATATCGACATCAATATGTACATATTGCCGGTAACAAGATTGCATGCAAATGTGATACTGTATTTCCATATTCGAACAATATCGAGTTTGAAGTCCTAACAAATGCTTATACAAAAAATAAGGACAAGTATACCCATGTGACCATTATCTCAATATGACTTTGTCCTCTACAACCAAATATGAGTAACGCAAGGAAGACCGCAGTGACAATCTAGAAAAAAACGTATGATAACCAGGGCCGTAAATTGCCTCCCCTGGAAGGAAAAATTTTTTGGACCCTTTTTAGACAAAAAATGATTGTTTTTTCAGCCCGCAATAGGAGGCAACTGCCTACATGCCTCCATGTAATTTACGGCCCTGGATAACCTTGCTGAACATAGGTTGTTGCTCAAGAGATGGTCGCTCTAGAGAGGTTGTTGCTCAAGAGAGGGTCACTCTAGAGAGGTTGTTGCTCAAGAGATGATCGCTCTAGAGAGGTTGTTGCTCAAGAGATGGTCGCTCTAGAGAGGTTGTTGCTCAAGAGATGGTCGCTCTAGAGAGGTTGTTCCTCAAGAGATGGTCGCTCTAGAGAGGTTGTTGCTCAAGAGATGGTCGCTCTAGAGAGGTTGTTGCTCGAGAGATGGTCGCTCTAGAGAGGTTGTTGCTCAAGAGATGATCGCTCTAGAGAGGTTGTTGCTCAAGAGAGGGTTGCTCTAGAGAGGTTGTTGCTCAAGAAATGGTCACTGTATAAAGGTTGCACTATATATTTCACATTTCAATTTTTGTCACTTTTCCATGAATTATTCTGATAAAAAATATTCGAAAATCGATACTAATTACATAAACATGAATTCGGTATCGAACATATTCTTTCAATTTCGTATCAGTTTATGTCATGTAAATCACGTGATTAAAGTTGCGTAATGCCTCGATATATTTCAGATATAACAAACTGCAACCGAATCTCTAAACAAATCAAGAGAACGGGACAGACGACATTTCACTGAGGATTAATTCTAGATATGCAAATAGTTTCTGTCTACTGCATAAACATTTAGATGATTTGTGAAATTAGTAAAAACCGTTACCATGACAACGGATAAATGATTGCATTATCTGAAGCATTTTCCGTAATACCAATGTCATTAGTCTTCTAGAGGATGTCAACAGAATTCAGGACATTTCCAGAGACTGTAGAATGGGACCAATTTTATGTCGACATGATATTACTTGTATGATTTGTTAAACAGATTTTTTTGTCAATATTTGTAAAGTAAAATCAGAAGTGTTTAGATATTTTTCGGATCTCCTCGCCCAGTTTCGTTAAATAGTACAGTCAAACCTGTATGTAAAGATCACCCATGGGAACAGCAAAATGTGGTCTTTGTTTACAGGTGGTCTCTATTAACAGATTAAATATCATTGAAAATGGTCTGATGGGAGATAAAATTGGTGGTCTTTGCAGACAGGTTTTGCAATAGTGGTCTTTGTTCGCAGGTGGTCTTTAACACAGGTTTGACTGTATGCAGAAGATACACTGTACATTTATAACAGTTATGAGTCGGGTACTTTTGCTCAGGATTAATATTCCGTTTTCCTCACCAAATTTCTTGTATCAGTATGTAGAGTAGTGAACAAGGGAACCACTCTCTTAAGCAACAACCTCTCATCAACAACATTATATTTTCCCATACAATACACACACAACCAATTAAACCTCTCTACAACAACAGCCTCTATACAACAACCAAAACTTGTGTCGTACATTTTTGGTCTATGGAGGTTACATTGCACTGGGTCGGGTAATATTAATAACAATAAACATTCAACAGTACCTGTCTGAGTGTAAGACGCCATATGTGGACATTGTTCGGATAACAATAATGTGTCCTAAATACAGTGAGCTAAGAGTTATTTATCTAAATACATTGTACTATCTTAGATCGCCGTCTATCAACAAATTATATTTCTTTAATGAATTCTCAAAATAGTAAGTATGATACTCAAATTGGCTTATTTTGCTTATTCAGCAAATTTAGAGTGTATTGTGTTAGAATGATCTTCATTATAAATTATATGTTGTCTAAATTCCATGTACTCTCTGTATGTTAACCTACATTACTTTCATGCTATTGTCTTATAAAGATAAAATATTCATAATTTGTAAATATAGCACTGTAAAACAACAATAGTTACTGCTTATGAAATATGGAGTATAAGTTGTCATCTCTCTCTGTACATGTATGTATTGTTTTATTGTATATATGTTCAAGTTCGTCTTTGTTAAACATTTCCGCCCAGTAGAGGGCAATGCTCTGTAAAGATTATACGCCTAATAAACTGAATTGGATTGAATTGAATGTATTACTGACATGTGCTTAATGATGCACGGATTGTGTTGCACCAGATTTTGATGATTGAATCATTTCTATCGATTTCGTAACGCCTACATGTTAGCAGCAACACTCTACTTCCCACTCGTTGTATACAATACACGCTCCAGCCAACATTATCACTGCTATTATTGTCGTTCGTTTTGATCTTTGTTGTTGTTGTTGCATGCGAAATCCACTTACTTTGTCGGTTTTATGTAGAAATCAAAATAATGTACGAGAATGATGTAGATTGTACTTCAACTATATTGTAATTGTGTTGTGTTGTATTGATGTTATTGGCTGTAAGCATTGTTAAATGTTTTATGTGTATTGTATTGAATTGTATTGTATTGAATTGTATTGTATTGTATTGTATCGTATCGTATCATATCGTATCGTATCGTACAGTAGTGTACAGTACTCGACAAAGCCTCATGCTTATCAGTTTTAGAAAACTCTTTTAATAAATAAAATAAATAATGACCCTCTATATATATATATTAAAACAATTGAACGGAAGCAGAATTATTTTTATTTTTTCATTTAAAAATATTTCTTGTTGTTGTTAATGACGATGTTGTTATAGCACTGTCTGTCCTCGAATTAACCCTATAGTTGTTTCCATATCATCAAAGCTATTCAAACTAAGCATGAGGCCAAATGTAAGGGGTCAAGGCTAACAAAATGTGTGCGTGACATACCGCAACCAAGCAAAATTTAGGTGGATATGCATTTATTCGGCGCAGTTGTACTAACGTGACTTTGCTATTTGCATATCAGTGTTATGTAAACCAATCAAATCTTATGTTATCCACCATGGCAATTTCTCTTCAACCGAACAACGTTTGTAACCTTGACACGGATTGGTTAACCTTTCGATAAAGGGTACGTAACCTTACAAAAATCCACTGAATTGAAATCCTTCAAATTGCACCGACCATCTTTTTTTTCTTGTTTATTTATTACTTTTCATGCAAATTCATCCCTCAACTATAAATAGACAGTCCCGGCCCCCCACTCAGGCACACACAAAAACATATTTTGAGTAAGGGCCATTTTTAGTTATTTGGTAGAACAACAAGTTCTATGGCATTTTCGACAGTCGTATCGCTTAATTACGAACTTCTTTTTTCCGGAAGTGGCACAAGAATAAAAGGTAAGTGAATCGGTTAAAAAATAGTTCAACATCTGAGCGTATCCTGCATAACATACACAAAACTGGAAGTAATCTTTACTGTGCAATTAAAAGTAATGGTTCAAAAATGGAAACAATGATTCGTTCTTTCTGTGAATCTGGAAGTGTTGAATACAAAACCGGTGTTCAATACCGAACAACTGCAATGCTTTCAGCGCTTTGATTAGGAGTTTAGGAGTAGGTAGGGTTTATCTCGTTATAAGGTCGGTCTGATGTACATGTTTGTACGCAGTGAGCGGGGAGAGATATTGATCGCTGACATGCAAACAGCAAACCTCACTGTTTGTGCTAATTGCGTGATAACACGAGAGACAAACTGTGAATTATTAATGATGAAACTTGAGTATTACAACTTTTATTATACACGGTTGTCATTAAATCAGCATAATAGTAACAAATAAAACACAAAGCCATTCATTAGTACACTGTTTCAATGGTACATGTCCCACGTGTGTTTTGTAATATTGCTTAGATCGTAATAAGTAGACCACTGAGGGCATTGGTATGTTTCGGTAAATGATGGAAAGATCGCACGCAACACTTTGACAGTCTGCTCAAACAGGGTTCGCTAAGGACTTGGAACATAAGACAGGTTCAACCGAATGCGTACACGCATGTACACAAACGAAAACTGATATTTGTATATACCAATAGTTTACTTCTCTGTGAGAGTTCTAAATAAAACAGATATACAGTTAAACCTGTGTTAAAGACCACCTGCGAACAAAGACCACTATTGCAAAACCTGTCTGCAAAGACCACCAATTTTATCTCCCATCAGACCATTTTCAATGATATTTAGTCTGTTAATAGAGACCACCTGTAAACAAAGACCACATTTTGCTGTTCCCATGGGTGGTCTTTACAGACAGGTTTGACTGTACATGAAAAAGCAGTATCTTTTATCATGTGAAATATAGCCAGTGTACACAGCATTATTTTCATTTTATCTTTAACTTTAAATTTTGTGAACAAACTTTTTAAACACACTGTATATACTATTATTGATACAAAACAGGTATAATTTTTTTATGTCTACTATGTTATTACGACATTTTATCATACTAGAATTATTAATATTATTCTAATCTAATAGATCAATAGTTATAATTCCCATTGTACAATTTTATGCTGAATACTCTTAACGTTTGTAATGTGTACACATGTGACTTTATATTATATTCTCTGTATTATATATTTGATTCATGGGCCATTTAAGGCCTACACTCTTGAAATAAATTATTTGAAATTTCAATCCAAAATGATTGGTAAATTTTTAATCCGAATTACATTTTGAGAACATTGAATACCCAAAATTTTGACCAAACCTTTTTTCCGGACACTTACTTTTCCGGCAGAAATATTTAAGGCAAATGTGTTTTATTGGACGAAACAGATAAAGATACAGAAAGACGGCTTTGTTTGTTTCATCGGGTTTAACGCCGTTTCTCAACGATATTTCAGTTATATATGGCGGCCGGTTCACCTAACCAGTTTTTCCTGGACTGAAATCTAACCAGTACTAACTTACCCTTCCACAAGGAGCCGGCAACTTCTCCACATGTGGAGGAAAATCGACATTTTTGTCAAATTTTCATGGACGGGTATGACCTGCCGCGACCAGGAATCAAACCCGGATCGCCTGATTTCAAGTCCAGCAGACTAACCACTGGACCACGGCCAGAAAGACGGCATCTAAGGCCAATCTGGTTCTCAAGTTTTGGCAGAAACAACTAGAAGATTGAACAATGGCCATTATATACAGAGCAAAATTTCTAATGCAACATAATTATACATTTTGATATACAGTAAAACTCAGTAATAAGACCACCATTGTGACCCTTGAACTCTGGTCTTAATATTGAGGTGGTCTTAATATTGAGGTGGTCTTAATATGTCTTAATATTGAGGTGGTCTTAATATTGAGGTGGTCTTAATATTGAGGTGGTCTTAATATTGAGGTTGAATAAAGAGCAGGACAGTCAAAATGGACGTGAAAATTGTGTTCTTAATTTTGAGGTGGTCTTATTATTGAGGTGGTCTTTAAGTGAGCTTTTACTGTAGTGTGTGTGCGTTTTAACTGATATACATGTGTATACAATATGAACATCAATTCAAATCTCATACAATAGTATCTGTAAATAATTTTAACATGTGTTCAACCTTTCATATGTACCCAAAACCAGATGGAAATGGATTGTAATATTAACCTCTTGTTGAATTATGAAACTGCAGTTATCGACTTTGTTTC
Source organism: Mactromeris polynyma (assembly GCA_032209605.1). NCBI lineage: Eukaryota > Metazoa > Mollusca > Bivalvia > Venerida > Mactridae > Mactromeris > Mactromeris polynyma. The sequence goes on from JASFXZ010000066.1 coordinate 721,483, forward strand.
CCGACCAACCACTTTTATCGCCCGTTCTCCAGCCTATCAGGGAATTAAAGATCCATTTGGACTGTGTATGGTTATGTTAAGCTTATATGTTTTACCATATTTGTCATAAAATGTGAAGACTTGTCTATTGATCTATATATAGGTGCCAAAAAGTGTTAGCACGTTTCCAGTCTGTTTGCTAGTCGTAGTAGAACTATTTTCGTAAAAGTCTTAGAATTTATTTGATAATTATAGATCTATCGAGGTTACGGCAAGAAAGTAAAAATAAACCTGAATTAAATTTATTACGAAAACAAAACAAAAATCAAACTTTTATTCCATAAACACGTAATTATGCACCATGGTATTGTATGATTATTGACAAATATACATGTACATTTATCGCTAAAAGTCAAATATTTACGACTATGGCAGCAGCGGGCAGATGAAATGAGTAACAGTTAAAAAGATATTTACGAAAGACCGGTTATTAATTGGTGAATTTGTAATCGTGAAGTTGTAATCGTGAATTCGTGAAGTTGAATTAGTGACTTTGAAATCATCCAGATTCACAGAAAGTACGAATCATTATTGTCCATTGTTGAACCATAAAATAAATGTAGGTAAATTTAAGTAAAGATATCTAACAGTATTGAGTATGTTAAGCAGGTTACGCTCAGATGTTGAACTATTTTAACCGATTCACTCAGATTTTGTTCTTGCGCCGGAAAAAGTAGTTTTCGCAGACAAGCGTTGCGACTGTTGAAAATTGCCATAGAACGAGTTATTCTACCGAAAAACTAGGTTTTCGTCTAGATTCTGAAACTATACTAAACAGCCTTCACAATCTATAGACAGCAAACGTATTTTAGCCAGTTTTATTGCGACAGAAGAATTAAATCAAACAATAAAAGTCTTGTAGACCCATTTATTTCGTTACCATCATAATATTTCATTGAAATGCGATTTCCGAGAGAAATTTCAGATAATATTTTTTGATAACTGTTCTTCTCGATCCCAGGAGGACGTCTTTTGTCAACATTAAGGAGAAGAAATTCTAAAAATGTCAGTGCGTAAACCATGTACAGTTGTTGCAAACCTAGTTTGTATGATACAGTGTGACCGACACTTCTCCGACTTCTGCAACAAACTTTAGGCCATGCCAAATTCGAATTTTGTTAAGCGTCCACGTGTGCCTAGGTTTTGAGCTCCTCGAGCCCAAAAAAAACACTTTTTTTTTATGCTATAAAATCACAAATATTTTCGATGTTCCTGATTTGACAACGGCAATTCTAGTTGAGATCCGACAACGATGTGATTATTGTGTGAAAACTAGTCAATTTGTGTGAAAACAAGTCAGTTTTAAAATTAGATTTATTCATGTACAGATCTAGTTTTGAAACAAACCATTTTGTTTTGTTTTTATGATTGTTTCTTTCATCAAAATATCTAAAATTATGCATCACTTATTATCTGAGAATATTTGTTTTTTCGTTATGAGTTTGTGTTTTTTTTTTAATAGGTAGCTAGGTTTCGCGAACTTAGGTTGACGCTTAACAAAATTCCAATTTGGCGTGGCCTTACTCAACATCGGTATCAATTGCCCTGTCTGGTAATACACTAGGAATGTAACCTTTCTAGAGCAACGACCTCTCATCAACCAGAGGTTGGTCCGCATTGCTTTTAAAAATGAGCGCTGCTATGAGATTTACAAGCGCTACTGTAAGTGACGTCATTTCAAGAAAACGCAACATATGATGTCACTACAGTCAAACCTGTCTGTAAAGACCACCCATGGGAACAGCAAAATGTGGTCTTTGTTTACAGGATGTCTCTATTAACAGATTAAATATCATTGAAAATGGTCTGATGGGAGATAAAATTGGTGGTCTTTGCAGACAGGTTTTGCAATAGTGGTCTTTGTTCGCAGGTGGTCTTTAACACAGGTTTGACTGTATTTGCAAGCAGGAAATTATTTACTCCATACGGTCATATCGTTTTCATATTGCCATTTGTGACAAATATTCCTTACTGTCAGTACATGGCGTCGTCACATGTGACGTGTTCTGGAAATGACGTCACTTATAGAAGAGGTTGGAAATCGTACAGCGGCGCTCAAATATTTAACTCTTCATGTAAGATTGACGGAGACAAGCAACTATTAAAATGATGAATTGGACAGCGGATACAAGTAGATATACATCTCTGAAAAAACGATGCACTCCAAACTCCCTCGTGGCTTGTCCTGGTTTTCAAAAACTGTTCCAATAGAACGTGATAACTCTAAGCTTTCATCTTACAAGTGCATACTGCGTGTAAATGTTAAATCAATATTAGCTTGCAAAACCAATGATTATATTATTTATTATGCTTACTGTCTTGCATAGTCGGACTTGATATCACATTGAACAGCACAGAGGGCGACGCTTTCAGCTATTAATTATTTAAGCTGACCGGAATATTACATTGTAGAGCATTATATTATGTCAGTTTATTTTCTTTAAGAGCTTTGAATTGAGAGAACAATCATTGTAAAGCAAACTAAATGCACTTTTATCTCAAAGTATTGAAGCCATATTGTAGTTGTTTATCTTTTTTGTTTGTTTGTATTTTCAGTCTATATTACATTACCTTAGTACAGTCAAACCTGTCTGTAAAGACCACCCATGGGAACAGCAAAATGTGGTCTTTGTTTACAGGTGGTCTCTATTAACAGATTAAATATCATTGAAAATGGTCTGATGAGAGATAAAATTGGTGGTCTTTGCAGACAGGTTTTGCAATAGTGGTCTTTGTTCGCAGGTGGTCTTTAACACAGGTTTGACTGTATTTCTAAGTACTTATGATTGCTATAAATTAAATGGTGTTTGGTGTATATTCTTTTCTCTCACCACTTTAATATTCCTATATCATGTTAACATGCATATTTTATATGCTTGTTACAATGTGTTGCATATCAGCGGGTTTTATTGCCCCAAAATGGGGCTGAATTTCGGCCCCATTCACAATCACCAAAAGTATTTTTTTTTCACAAAAACCAGGCTTAAAATTCACAATTCATGCTACTTAATAAAAAAAAAAATTTATGTTCAGGGTTTTGTTTACGAATGTTGATCAATCTGACTAAAAGTATTTTTAACTGCTATTCTATTGATGAATACACTGCTAGCCTGTAGTGTACTACATGAGGTCATGTAAATCAGTATCTTTTTATTTTAAGCAAACTATGATATTCACAATTATGGGCAATTCAACGCTATTTTCACAATTCTACGGGCCCCGGCCCCATTCACATGTTCATATGTGTTTTTTTCCTACTTTAGTATTAGCTTTAAATATGATAGATAAACATGTACAGTGGTATCTATAAGAATGATGTATACCAGTAATTTAAACATGTATTCATGATTTGTTTAATGAAATATTGTATAGATGATTAGTACATTGTACATTTTATTTCATGATTTCATGATTTAACTAAATATAAAAACTATGTATTTATATAACTTGTCAATTATGAATCATGGGCATAATGCCTAAATTTCTGATAAGGCCTTAAAAAAAATATCTGTGTTTCGGGTAACCCGACCCTACCTGTAGAAAAAACCCGACCCTAGAGCTTTTACGACCCTGGAGAATTTTTTTTCGATTTTTAATTGTTTTTGAAAAAAAAGAAAAAAGACTTTGTCCCTACCCTACCTAGCATTTTTGAGACCGTTACCCTAAACACAGATATTATTTGTTTTGGCCTAAAGTATCATATATAGTATAAAACATCATTATCTTTTTGACACAATTTGCATCAGCAACAAGACAAATGCGTATTGCTATGGTAAAGCTTGTCTGACTAGTCAGTGTGGCTGAAATATGCGAAGTTTTCCGCTTTAAAATTCTCAAGGCTTTTATTTGGTCATGTGGATTGCTGGGATGGCGGAAAACGTTATCGGTATTTCAATTATTTACTATTAGACTTGCATTTCAAGGTAACATCTGACATTGATACTGATTTCTGTGTATTTCTGCCACAATAACACTTTTTCGAAATTTTGATATTAATAAAACTTACGCCTAAAAGATATGTTTGTTTCAATTTCATGCCCTAAAAAAAATTAGGTAAGTTAGGTCGGAAATTTTTTTTGGAGATTTTTTTTATTTCAAATTAAACATAGATTAAAATGATCATATGTTAAAAGACAAATCCCCTTTCCCTTTCGACATGGATAATGTTTATTCAATGTGAATATAATGCTCTTTAGCTGGAATACTTGTAAAGAGTCTAATAACGGGTCAGAAATAATAATCTGAAGAAAAATTCACACAAAAATTTTTTACCAAAAAGAAGAAATGTTACAAAAAAGATTTTTAGCAAAAAGAAAAAAAATACAAAAAAGAAGAAGTGTTACCAAAAAGAAGAAATTATACCAAAAAGAAGAAATGTTACAAAAAAGAAGAAATTTTACCAAAAAGAAGAAGTTTTACCAAAAAGAAGAAATGTTACCAAAAAGAAAAAAAATGTTGACTCCCGAAAAAACGTTCTAGGGTGGGGGCAAAAAATTTAGGGTAGGATTGGGAAATTAGAAACATTAACTTATTTTTTATTTCTTAAAACAAACAGCCGAGACACGGGTGGGAAATTATCTCCAGACGAAGGAGAGTTTCTTGTCTGATCGAGGTATAGTTAGATTTGCGATATAAAATATTTTCTCAGGGAAGATAACATAAAGAACACACTCAGACATAAAACTCCAGCATTTATCAAAATCCTCTTTCAAAAAGCTGACAATTCCTTCAATTAAATTTCATTTCGCCAAACATCGTTATTTTATTTAATCGTCTTATTGAGCGGCGAGATGAAAAGGATATATTGAATTCACAGCGTTTCTGACGGCTAAATTAAAATATAGTGATAATCAGTTTCCCGTTCCCCATTCAAATATCTTGAAATAATATGGTTGGCGCAATTAGAAGGTTTAGATTTGTTGTGTAATTAAAAACACTGCAGAAATGTTACGATTGCTGGACACTCCAGATCCAAAATTGATTTCGGTAATTCAAGGTTACGTACCCCTCATCGAAACGTTAACCAATCCGCGTCAAGGTTACAAACGTATTTCGGTTGAAGAGAAGTTGGTTTAGTGGCTAACGAACGATTTGATTGGTTTACACAACACTGATATGCAAATAGCAAAGCCATGAAGGTACGGCTTGCGCCGAAAAACAGAAATGTAGTCATTTTAGTAGGAAAGGCATTCTGCAATGGTTATAGGTATGTCGATGTATAAACTATCCCTGTCATTTACTGGTCAAACCAAACACTATAGTAGTGATGGCGCGATTATCGAAAATAATAAAAAAAACGTCGCTAGACATCCGACGTCGGCGACAATCGATTATGAACTACAATACTAGATTATAATCTGAAATTGTGACTGAAGTGTTATTTCAATAGTCAATAATCTAGTCAATAAAAGTATAAAACATCTAGCCAATTATAGTACTCAAATATTTATTGAATGATGAAATGTCCTTATGATATAAGAGAAATGTAAAACCCCATTGATGTTAAATGTAGTTAAAAAAGGATAATAAATTTGTATCAATGAATTAAACTGTCAGCATTATACATAATATACTGAAAAGCTAAATATTTCGATTATTTTCGATTATCGATTATGAGTTTTCAAACTGATCCGATAATCGATAATGAAATTTATCCGATTATCTATCACTACCAAAAACATGTGAAGTGTTATTTGTGAGTAAACATTAAAATGACGATGCCTATTATTTGCGGGGAAATCACATTAGTGCGGGGGAATTATTGTAGATCCTGATCATTGATACCTCAGAGTTGGTGTAGATCCTGGTAATTGATACCTTACAGTTGTTTGTGTAGGGAGTTCCAACCAGGAAACGAGTTTTGATATCAAATAATGCATTATGTTTGAATATTGATTTTTCTGTATGTGAAGATTTTCTAGACCGATGAAACAGTGAGGCACAATCATAGAATGAGACAATGATGGAATTTCTCGCCACGTGATACTAATGTATTTTCTAATTCCGTCACAGACACTGAGGAAGCCATGTGTTACAACAAGTTTAAGAAGAGATGTGGTGCAATGGACAAGTTGTCGGCCACCCAACCCGGAGGTTGAGAGTTCAAATACAGCAAGGTCACGCCCACATGTCCCGGCCACCCAACCCGGAGGTTGAAAGTTCAAATACAGCAAGGTCACGCCCACATGTCCCGGCCACCCAACCCGGAGGTTGAAAGTTCAAATACAGCAAGGTCACGCCCACATCTCCTAATAAGGCATATGGGCCCAGGATTATAAAGGATATTTACACTCAGCACTCAAATCCCAAAAATACTCTAAAAAATCTAATGGTGACTTATATAGAGCGTGCAAAATGTATGACAATGTTAAATTCGTGCCGAATATTCTTTCAAGGCCAATGTTTTCTTAAAGATTTGAGCGTTTTATGAGATCTGGGAACCATAATTAAGTCTGCGAGTGAAGTCTGGCACTAAAACTCAATAATTACTCCAATATCTCATGATCAAACTAAAATATCGAAGAAAATGGACCAAAAGAATATTCGCCACATATTTGGCATTTGCATGCAATTTCCATCCTCAAATTTCCCCTATTAGACTCATAAGAGTAATTTGAGTGATTTGAGTGAACGTATTTGTTAAAATAATAGGACACGGCCAGGATACTGTTTTCAGGAAGCGGATTTGACAACGATTCAAATGATGATCAACATGTTTTCATAACAGTCGAGATTAAAAAAATAATTATATACACCAGGGATTTCCATGACTTCCTTTTCTTTCTAGGGACTCCCATTTTCAACTTAATGTGCATCCCTGGGACCCCTAAAATAAACTTTTGTTAAGTATAAACTGTATATCTCGGACTCTACAAATTTACTTTGGACCCCTAATATGTCAAACAAAAGGGTCCAAGGAACCGTAGGGAAAACCCTGTATACGTGTACATATGTCCGCGACATGGTATATCATATTTCAAATCAACGACTCGAAATCTCAAAGTTTCTGGGACTCTGGTGTCAGGAAAGTTCACGTTACTGACACAGAGAGAATAAGTTGCTACAGGGTTAATGCCATATACAAAACACAGCGCCTCCCCCACACATACCTCCGGGTCAACAACACTCCATAAAACACAAGGTACTTGAGGAGGCCAAAGGGCACACACATCAGGGAACAGTGGCGCAAGGAACGGCCCGGCAGACCATAAAGAAAAACTTGGAGAATCAAAGAGGACAGACAGGGATTCATAGATGGAAAGGTCAAGACAGCTGGCAACAATAGACCAGAACTTGCCAGGTAATAACCTGAACACTATAATATAGTATATTTTTTTAGTGACAGAATTGCACATGGCAAACATGCGAATGTGGCCACCGTGTGGATGTGAATAGTTATGCACTAAAACTTTGAAATAAATAGCTAATGTAAAATAAGATTTGTCAAAACAAACTATTATCACCATTAAACTTGACTCCGTATAATTTCATGAAATATGTTATTTTTCTCGAACTATATTTCCCAGTTTCCACAAAAGAGAGTGAAGAGTGTTAAGTTAAAAACGTGTCCAAATCTTCTAAACATGCTGTGTTAGATAAGAAAGAAGGATGTAATATCCCAGCAATAAAACATACAGATTAGAGTTTAGTATTTGAGCGCCGCTGAACGATTTCCGACGTCTTCTATAAGTGACGTGATTTCAAGAAAACGTCACATGTAACGTCACCATGTACTGACAGTAAGGAATATATGCACCTTATGGCATTATGAAAACGATATGAACGTATGGAGTAAATATTGTTTCCTGCTTGCGATTTGTGACACATGTTGCGTTTTCTTGAAATGACGTCACTTACAGAAGAAGTTGTAAATGTTTAGTTCCTCTAAAAAGTGTGAGAAACTAGAACATGTTGGCTAGGATACGTGTTTTAATACAAATAATAAAAATGTTCCAATTTAATGTTATGATAGTTAAGACAACAAGCTATGTGACTATATATGAGACTGAAAAACATAAATGTGCACGTTAAGGAATGGTATGGACAAAGTTGATAAATAGTCAGAAATACGAAAGACCGGAGGTGACATTAACCCTGTATCACTTATCTCCTAGGAAAGTCAAGATTTCACGATATCGACTTCCCGAATTCACGATCTTAACTTCCCGAATTCAATATCATTAATTCGTGAAATTGAAATCGTGAAATCTAGAATTCAATATCATAAATTTGTGAAGTTGAAATCTAGAATTCAATATTATAAATTTGTGAAGTCGGAATCGTGAATTCATAAATTCGTTAAGCTGAAATTTTTAAATCGTGTTTTCACGATTTCAACTCCCCGAATTCAATATCATTAATTCATGAAGTTGAAATAACGAATTCAAGATTACAAATTCCCGAAGTCGAAATCGTGAATTCATGAATTTGTTAAAGCTGAAATCGTGAATTTCCAAGGAGAGAAATAATGAACTGTGAATATCACCAACGGTACTTCGTACATAAATGATTAAGTGTGTTAGTAAGTTGATTACATGAACGGTGTAGTAATAAGTATACACATGAACTCTAGAAATTGGTTGAAAAATTGTGTAGTAATAAAAAAAACTAATATAGAAAAAATACCTTCATAGATGACAGATGTCACACTTTGGATTGTAAGGTGAGCACTATTTAAAACGCTGTAATAAATGTGTATTATTTTGCATTTTCTTTTTCAAATTTCATTTCGATCAAAATCTAGATACAAGTCACTGCATTTTGGTGTATTGACATACTTTGAACGTAATCGATTTGTGATTTTCATTGTTTAACATATACACTGTCTGGTTCTCAAAACCCCTTTAGTCCGGAAACACCTATAAACCGGAAATTTTGCCGGTCCCAAGCTTGTCCCGTTTAAAGGTGTTCCGGTTTAGTTAACTTTTTTCATGTCACTATTTTGTGGGGACGAGCAATTTTAGTATATGGTTAACATTCTCTGCATTTAATAATTTCCTGCATTTAATAATTTCCTGCAAAAACAGTCGACCCCAAGGAAATTATATTGAAAGTGCACATTTAATAATTGCTTTGAACGTGTCTAACTTGCAACCTAAATTCGTCAGTAACATCAAATCGATATATAAACATGATTCAATAAAATGTAACACATATTCAGCTAGCAACTGAATTAAAGAAATTCATAAAAAATATATCGCGCCGTATTTCGTAAAGAATGAAAACAACTCACCTATTATTGAATATATTATCACAATCACAACAGCTACAAGTAAGGCAATTCCAATTGATAGAAATGAAACATTTAACACTTGTTTAAGCAATCGAAAGTCCTGCGGATTTGAGCTTGCTAGAATTTCTTCAGCATTTGGGACCCCTCTCATACGATTATCCTGTAAGCACTTATAAAATCTTTTCAGAATTGACGTTTTCTTTTTCACATGATGCTGAGTCTCGTCTGTATCTGTCACGACGATATCAATTCCCGCCGAATCCATTATATCGTCTGCTTCGTGTAAGCTATTTCCTGGATTGAATTTAGCATCCGATGCGAACGCTGCGGAACCTGTTGTTCTATTTATAGATCTATTGGAGTTCTGTTGCAAACTTGTTGGTCGCGCGACGTTTCCCGCTCCTCTAGAGGAATTCGAAGCGTTTGTTTCACCCTGAACCGGAAGTTGTGTCGGTGAACGTTTCTTCCCCGGAATTATTATTCGATTTTGATAGTACATCGCACTACGAAGGATACTGGTTGTCGGGGGCCGGCCCGTGTCATGACCGGCTGTTTTTGCACTATTTTTCGATGCCTTATCGCCATTGCTTGAGCCCATGTTTAAATAGGTTATGAGGAACGCTTAATAAACCACTTCAGGTTAAGATATGAACGAATTAGCCCAAAACCTGAAAAATGTAAACATATGCGTCTTGGGATATTTACAATTAATAACAACAATATTGAAACATTTATCAATTAATTTCACCAGAAATAAACAAACATATTGGAAAAAATTAACAAATTGCAACAACAACAAATTAAAACAAATGTTAAACGACTTAAAATAAATTGTGTGAGTCACTAGACGCAAAGGGTTTATTGAAACGAAACGAACATCTGATAGATCACGATGTGTTTTATCATCATCGTTATTGTCATCGTCATCGTTTTTGTCTTCGTCGTCATTATCGTTATCATCGTCATCGTTATTGTCGTCATCGTTATTGTCGTCGTCATCATCGTTATCATCGTCATCGTTATTGTCGTCATCGTTATTGTCGTCGTCATCATCGTTATTGTCGTCGTCATCATCATCGTTATCATCGTCATCGTTATTGTCTTCGTCGTCATCATCGTTATCATCGTCATCGTTATTGTCGTCATCGTTATTGTCGTCGTCATCATCGTTATCATCGTCATCGTTATTGTCTTCATCGTTATTGTCGTCGTCATCATCGTTATTGTCGTCGTCATCATCATCGTTATCATCGTCATCGTTATTGTCTTCGTCGTCATCATCGTTATCATCGTCATCGTTATTGTCGTCATCGTTATTGTCGTCGTCATCATCATCATCATCATTATTGTCTTCGTCGTCATCATCGTTATCATCGTCATCGTTATTGTCGTCATCGTTATTGTCGTCGTCATCATCGTTATTGTCGTCGTCATCATCGTCATCGTTATTGTCGTCGTCGTCATCATCGTTATCATCGTCATCGTTATTGTCGTCATCGTTATCATCGTTATCGTTATCATCGTCATCATCGTTATTGTCGTCGTCATCATCGTCATCGTTATTGTCGTCGTCGTCATCATCGTTATCATCGTCATCGTTATTGTCGTCGTCGTCATCATCGTTATCGTTATCATCGTCATCATCGTTATTGTCGTCGTAGTTATCATCATCGTCATCGTTATTGTCGTCGTCCTCATCATCGTCATCGTTATCATCGTCATCATCGTTATTGTCGTCGTAGTTATCATCATCGTCATCGTTATTGTCGTCGTAGTTATCATCGTTATCATCGTCATCGTTATTGTCGTCGTAGTTATCATCATCGTCATCGTTATTGCCGTCGTAGTTATCATCGTTATCATCGTCATCATCGTTATTGTCGTCGTAGTTATCATCATCGTCATCGTTATTGTCGTCGTAGTTATCATCGTTATCATCGTCATCGTTATTGTCGTCGTAGTTATCATCATCGTCATCGTTATTGCCGTCGTAGTTATCATCGTTATCATCGTCATCGTTATTGTCGTCGTCGTTATCATCGTCATTGTTATTGGCGTCGTCACTTGTTATATCGAAAAAAATACATTCGACTAATATTTTCGAAATAACAAGTGACGTAAGGTCACAATTGTCTTACATTAACGGCCCCTTTTATATTTCATGATTACGTCATTGTTACCGATAAAAGGGTTATTTGCAAAAAAATATATAAATAAAATTTTACATTCGTGTTCATTTTTAATAACATAATACCACCCTTATGTATCCTGTGTTTAGAGAAAAATATATAATTTCCTATATAAATACCACAGTATCTCGAAGCGAATTCAATAAATATGTTGGTTCCTGTACTACACATGAGCACATTGGAATGTTAAAAGCCAAATATTTAATTATATCATGTTGTGTAAATGCGACAGAACAATTATGTGACAATAAAGCGAACATATAAACGGAATACTTAATTCAACAAAATCGCACATGAACTAGGTTATTCGGTGCAGCCGTACTGACATGGTTTTGCTATTTGCATATCAGTGTTATGTAAACCAATTAAATCTGACGTTAACCACCAAGGCAATTTCTCTTCAACCGAACAACGTGTGTAACCTTGACGCGGATTGGTTAACCTTTCCATAAAGGGTACGTAACCTTACCGAAATCCACTGAATTTCAGGGAATTTACCGAAATCCATTTTGGGATCTGGAGTGAACAGCAATCGTAACATCTCGACATTTTTTTATATTGCACAACAAATCTCAACCTTCATATTGCGCCGACCATCATTTTTCAAGATATTTCTTGTAGTTTGATGAATACAAGCGAGTGTAATTTACGTTACCATGAACTGTGGTATCTATATGCCTTTCATATTCATTAAATATTTATAATTACCAGACGTTCTAACAGTTTATGACAATTATAGCGGAATATAATGTGAAAATCATCCATTCGTCCCACTGAAAATCAATGGTATGCTGTTTTAGTATTCAGTAAATGTATTTGCGTTCCAGAAAAGCAATTTATCTGTTTGTCAGATACAGTATTATACATGATGTAGCAACCAAATCATCACGTGATTGCATTACAAGTCATACAGTACAAAACATTCAAATCCAGTGATTTCCCTGACTCAGAAATCTTGAGTCCCTGACTCCCTTTTCTTTCTAGGGACTCCCATTTTCCAGTTATTGTGCAGCCCTAAAATAAACGTTTGTCACGTATATAAGAACCCCCAATTTGTCACACACGAGGGTCCAAGGACCCCAAGCTGAAACATCCTAGGGAAAACACGGCAAATTCATTACAGGCAAACCTCAATAATAAGAATACCATTCATTCTGTAGAAAGTCTATCTTAGATGTGAGGTAAAATATCGAAGATAAAAATAGAAACTGGCCTCAATCTCCCGAAGAATCTCAATCTGAGCAAAATCTCAGCTCAAATATTGTCTCAAATCGATGAGATTTTTTTATCTGATATCGGACTCAAAATATGTATCCCGAGACGAAAAAATGAGATTTAGTTTTTTCACAAATGAGATTGTTTCTAAGACCAAACTTGACACAGCAGAGTAGCTATCACAGATTGTTTCTGATACCAAACTTGACACAGCAGTGTACCTATCACAGATTGTTTCTGAGACCAAACTTGACACAGCAGTGTACCTATCACAGATTGTTTCTGAGACCAAACTTGACACAGCAGTGAACCTATCACAGATTGTTTCTGATACCAAACTTGACACAGCAGTGAACCTATCACAGATTGTTTCTGATACCAAACTTGACACAGCAGTGAACCTATCACAGATTGTTTCTGAGACCAAACTTGACACAGCAGTGAACCTATCACAGATTGTTTCTGAGACCAAACTTGACACAGCAGTGAACCAATCACAGATTGTTTCTGAGACCAAACTTGACACAGCAGTGAACCTATCACAGATTGTTTCTGATACCAAACTTGACACAGCAGTGAACCTATCACAGATTGTTTCTGAGACCAAACTTGACACAGCAGTGAACCTATCACAGATTGTTTCTGAGACCAAACTTGACACAGCAGAGTACCTATCACAGATTGTTTCTGATACCAAACTTGACACAGCAGTGAACCTATCACAGATTGTTTCTGATACCAAACTTGACACAGCAGTGAACCTATCACAGATTGTTTCTGATACCAAACTTGACACAGCAGTGAACCTATCACAGATTGTTTCTGATACCAAACTTGACACAGCAGTGAACCTATCACAGATTGTTTCTGATACCAAACTTGACACAGCAGTGAACCTATCACAGATTGTTTCTGATACCAAACTTGACACAGCAGTGAACCTATCACAGATTGTTTCTGATACCAAACTTGACACAGCAGTGAACCTATCACAGATTGTTTCTGAGACCAAACTTGACACAGCAGTGTACCTATCACATATTGTATCTGAGACCAAACTTGACACAGCAGTGAACCTATCACAGATTGTTTCTGATACCAAACTTGACACAGCAGTGAACCTATCACAGATTGTTTCTGATACCAAACTTGACACAGCAGTGAACCTATCACAGATTGTTTCTGATACCAAACTTGACACAGCAGTGAACCTATCACAGATTGTTTCTGATACCAAACTTGACACAGCAGTGAACCTATCACAGATTGTTTCTGATACCAAACTTGACACAGCAGTGAACCTATCACAGATTGTTTCTGATACCAAACTTGACACAGCAGTGAACCTATCACATATTGTATCTGAGACCAAACTTGACACAGCAGTGAACCTATCACAGATTGTTTCTGATACCAAACTTTACACAGCAGTGAACCTATCACAGATTGTTTCTGATACCAAACTTGACACAGCAGTGAACCTGTCACAGATTGTTTCTGAGACCAAACTTGACACAGCAGTGAACCTATCACAGATTGTTTCTGAGACCAAACTTGACACAGCAGTGTACCTATCACAGATTGTTTCTGAGACCAAACTTGACACAGCAGTGAACCTATCACAGATTGTTTCTGAGACCAAACTTGACACATCAGTGTACCTATCACAGATTGTTTCTGAGACCAAACTTGACACAGCAGTGTACCTATCACAGATTGTTTCTGAGACCAAACTTGACACAGCAGTGTACCTATCACAGATTGTTTCTGAGACCAAACTTGACACAGCAGTGTACCTATCACAGATTGTTTCTGAGACCAAACTTGACACAGCAGTGTACCTATCACAGATTGTTTCTGAGACCAAACTTGACACAGCAGTGTACCTATCACAGATTGTTTCTGAGACCAAACTTGACACAGCAGTGAACCTATCACAGATTGTTTCTGAGACCAAACTTGACACAGCAGTAAACCTATCACAGATTGTTTCTGAGACCAAACTTGACACAGCAGTGAACCTATCACAGATTGTATCTGGGACCAAACTTTACACAGCAGTGTACCTATCACAGATTGTTTCTGATACCAAACTTGACACAGCAGTGAACCTATCACAGATTGTTTCTGATACCAAACTTTACACAGCAGTGAACCTATCACAGATTGTTTCTGATACCAACTTTACACAGCAGTGAACCTATCACAGATTGTTTCTGAGACCAAACTTGACACAGCAGTGTACCTATCACAGATTGTTTCTGAGACCAAACTTTACACAGCAGTGTACCTATCACAGATTGTTTCTGAGACCAAACTTGACACAGCAGTGTACCTATCACAGATTGTTTCTGAGCCCAAACTTGACACAGCAGTGTACCTATCACAGATTGTATCTGAGACCAAACTTGACACAGCAGTGTACATATCAAAGATTGTTTCTGATACCAAACTTGACACAGCAGTGTACATATCACAGATTGTTTCTGAGACCGAACTTGACACAGCAGTGTACCTATCACAGATTGTTTCTGAGCCCAAACTTGACACAGCAGTGTACCTATCACAGATTGTATCTGAGACCAAACTTGACACAGCAGTGTACATATCACAGATTGTATCTGAGACCGAACTTGACACAGCAGTGTACCTATCACAGATTGTATCTGAGACCAAACTTGACACAGCAGTGTCCATATCACAGATTGTATCTGAGACCGAACTTGACACAGCAGTGTACCTATCACAGATTGTATCTGAGACCAAACTTGACACAGCAGTGTACATATCACAGATTGTTTCTGAGACCAAACTTGACACAGCAGTGTACCTATCACAGATTGTTTTAGAAATATTTCATAAGTGATGAGTTTTTCTCTCAGAAAATTTCGAGAGATCCAAATTAAGATTTGTCTCAAACTCTGACTCTGATTTGATCTAACTCTCAATACTGAGCTGGTATTTCTTTTTGAGATGCTGGAGAGATCGGGGCTTGGCAGAGATGGACTTGAAGTGAGGTTTACGGCATACCATTAGAAGTCACAATTTTAAGTTGAAACATACTTTTTCTCACGTCACTGAGATACTGGCCTCCACATTACATGGCGTCCGGGCATACACCATTAAATGTGAAACCAAAATTGCGTACGGAATATTTGATATTTTAAATAAACTTAACCACACTCCACTCAAAACGTGACAATAATTAACGATTGATATTATATAAATATCAGATGGCTTCCTGTGTGACAGTACATATTGTCAACATGAAATACCATTACCCGAGCCGAAAGCCGAGTGTAATAGTATTTCCTAGAATGTTGACAGTATGTAATGTCACACTGGGAAGCCATCTGATATCAATTTTATTATATCGAACAAAATATAAATGAAAACGTTTCAACACTCAAACTGTCTGTTTACAGTTATCGTCATTTTGTCGATTGGAATAGTTGCAAGCGTCGGAAGTTACTGCCTTACAATGTATTTTAATAAGCGTCTACCATCATGAATTTGGGAAACCAGAATTGTCTATTTTTAGCCATGTGATAGTATACTATCACCCGGTGAAAAACGTACTTTCATGGTCATATTACGGAATGACTCATAATTAGTCAATAGAAATTTAACAAGACAAAGTCACGTGAGGTATACTAAATATTCATATGGGAGTTCAACGGTTCTCTTAAATGGGTATATACGGTAAATTTTACAATACTTTGTTTCTCGTTACGTACTAATAGGTAATATCTTATATCGTAATGTCCATTCACGTGTTCCGTTTCATATCTATTTCCCGACAAAATCCATCGCGAAAATCCTGTTTGTAGTCCCTAAATAAATATACACTAATTGGACTCCGACCGCGAATATTTCATCGAACAGAATGGATATAGGAAATATCTAATTATTTAACTGTTCCTAGACGAGGGTAATATCTTGTTTACATAGTTGTGCTATTGGATTGAACCATAAGACAGAGACTGACGCTTGTCCTACAAACGTTTTACCTTGGATGTCTGCAGTGATTATTTTGGTTCAATTTTACTGCCGAATTTCGGCTGTTTCCCCGACCAAAAAAGCTTCCATTTCCCCCCCCCCCCAAAAAGGGCTCTTTTTCCCCAAAAATTAAAAAAAAATTTTTTTTAATAACTCTTTATACCATCCTGAAAATAGCACTTTGAGATGAAGAGGGAAAAGTAATAATGCATTCAACAAAAGCAGGAAATTAATAAGTAAAATAACCATGCTGTTATTTACCCAAATTTGGGACTTATCGCGCATATTTTCCCAATTGAAAATGCACAGGCAGTAAAGTTATTTTGAAAAAAATCACTGATCTGGTCAATGTTCTTTAAGAAAAAAAACAAACGTTGAAATAGTAATAGGCAGTTTTTTTAGTGGGAAACGATAAGTGTTTCCATCAATAAGTAAAAGACAAATATTCTACATAATGTTTCGTATTTCCATCTGACTTTATCGGTGCTTTGCAGCTTCGTGTAGGATTTTTACCGTTCCCAAGCGATATTAAATATCAACAAGTGTCAGAAATGCGTAGCAACTCATCAATAAGACGTAAAACCACTCCACTATCATCAAATATCATATAACTTAAATCCCTTCAATGCAATACGGCCTCACGACTTTTTTTAGACTTTAGAACAGAAACTATATTCTATTTCACTGCTTAAGTCGACTAGTTAATCAAAAAGTAGGACAGATTTAAATCAATGTATTAATATGATAGTAGTAGTGATATTATGTAGACTAATGCATTTATTAGCATCAAATGGTCGCCGTGATGTTTGTCGCGTGACAGAAAGTTGGCTATGGATAAAACCTGTCACTTAAAACCTTTGCAGAAAGTAAAAGGCAGTTGGACGATGTTAAAATCTGTCACTATCGATCCTTACCACAAAGAAACGAAAAAGGCTAAAACCTGTCACTATAGACCCTCACAGGATGGTAAAGAAAGACAGACATAGCTAAAACTGTCACTAAGAGAACCTATACAGAGGGTATAGACACTCAGACATGGCTAAAATCCCGCCACCATTGATTCTGACAGGAAGATACAAACAAGTTGGACATGGCTAACCCCGCCACCATTGATCCTGTCAGGAAGATACAAACAAGTTGGACATGGCTAAACCCCCGCCACCATTGATTCTGACAGGAAGATACAAACAAGTTGGACATGGCTAAACCCCCGCCACCATTGATTCTGACAGGAAGATACAAACAAGTTGGACATGGCTAAAACCCCGCCACCATTGATTCTGACAGGAAGATACAAACAAATTGGACATGGCTAAACCCCCGCCACCATTGATTCTGACAGGAAGATACAAACAAGTTGGACATGACTAAAACCCCGCCACCATTGATTCTGACAGGAAGATACAAACAAGTTGGACATGGCTAAACCCCCGCCACCATTGATCCTGACAGGAAGATACAAACAAGTTGGACATGGCTAAACCCCCGCCACCATTGATCCTGACAGGAAGATACAAACAAGTTGGACATGGCTAAAACCCCGCCACCATTGATACTGACAGGAAGATACAAACAAGTTGGACATGGCTAAACCCCCGCCACCATTGATTCTGACAGGAAGACACAAACAAGTTGGACATGGCTAAAACCCCGCCACCATTGATACTGACAGGAAGATATAAACAAGTTGGACATGACTAAACCCCGCCACCATTGATTCTGACAGGAAGATACAAACAAGTTGGACATGCCGCTAAAACGCGTTATTACCAAAATCCCAGAACAGACATTATGGGGAGTTGGATGACGAAAACAAAATGCCTCGATGTTGATTTTGGTGATTTATCCTAGACTCATCAACTACTGCAATTTTCTAGTAATAAAGTTACAAAGGTTTCCTAAATAATGAATGAGGAAAAGGCTTGTTTTTTGCTTTAAATTTTCCCGGAAACAAAACAATATCTGTATCGATTTTCCAGGAAAAAATCTTTGGACGTGAAGCAATGTGGGTTATAGATCCAATTATACTTGAAAGTAAACGAAGATTTTTTGTTGCACAATGAACTTCGTGCACTAAAAAAATTTGAACTGAACTACAAAGTGTGTATGATATTTAATTTTTTTTTTTTTTTTTTTTTCGGTAAAAGTAAGTTAGAAATGAGGTATTTAAAGTAATTAGTATTTGCGTTTATTTATTGTCGCCACCGGTTTCCCATATGGGCGACGCCTCCGGAAGAATGTTATAGTCATTTTAGATTTTTACGGGGTCAACAGTTTGGGGCTAGACTCCCTAGATCCCCTTGTCTCTCACTACTCGAATCAACAATAGTGATGGCTATCGAGAGTAATCGGAAAATCGTCGCTAGACATCCAACATCGGCGACAATCGATTATGAAATACAATAATCGATTATAATCGGAAATTTTGACCTTCTTTTACATCTGCAAATGTTATCGGTCTATTTCTTCAAGCTATAGATCAAATATATTTCACCATCCATACTAGTACTAATCAGTACAGAGAAAATAAAATATAATTGTTTCCAAGTTATTCATTTAAAAAAACAACAACAAAGTAAACATACAACACCAAACATTATTAAATGATAAAATGTTCTTGCATGGTTATTACCATATAAAACTATTGTACATGTATAATTGAAGAAATTAATCATATTTACACAAGCAAAATCGGGTTAATGTGTGTTAGTTTGCAAGTTTACCGTGTAAATTACTTTGTAATAGGGAGAAATCTCCATTGCGCCGGGGAAAAAATCTCCATTGCGCACACGAACATTTTCTAACAAATATATAAGCACCTGAAATCGTTTAATATGTATTTGTTTACAGTAGATCTATCATAACATATTTATAAACAATATCTACACATTTATAAACCACACTCAGTCAAATTTGTGACATATTTAGAGTAAAAATCGCGGTTAATTGAGTTTTTAATCTCCATTGCGCCCATTGCGCACACAAATCTACATTGCGTACTTTAGTCATACCCTGGTACAAGAGTAATGTTAAAATCCAAAGTAGTTAGAAAGAACTAAAGAAACTTGCAGTATAAATAAACTTAACTATCGGCATTATACTTTTACTAATAAAACTAAATTTCGATTATTTCCGATTCGATTATCGATTATAAGTTTTCAAATCGATTATGAAATTTCTAATCAGCGATATCATGACAGTATTTGCATCTTATAGACATTCTGAGTGTAATCGAAGTCAGCGGAACATGAAGCTTTTATTATGGATTCGTGACTAATAATTTATGACTTGGTCAATTCATTGTATGTTTGTCGTAATTCAATAACTGTTAGACACCATTACAGTATGGACATAAATAATAAATGGGGGGGGGGGGTAATTATAGGATTTCTTTATATATATGTTTTTCATTGGATGAAAATATAGGTCATTGGGCCATTAACGCTACATTCGGAATACCTTTCCCTTCACGGCTCATCGTCGGTACACTACGGCAATTTTTTGTTTAACCGAGAAATACAATGGAAATGGTGTCGGCTAAGTTTGTCCCGGCTAAGATTACATGCTTGGTCCTGGGTACGAAATTCCCACCTTCAACCAAAGCTATATTTTAACATCTTATAGCTTTTGATTGCTTGTTTGTCCAAATAAGCATCCTCGGTACCCAGGATATTCATAACATATATGATACCCTGGGCAAATTGGCTAGCGAAACTTCGTAATACATGAATATTCATTAGCATTTCTCCACCAATGAAATGGACGATAACAAAAAAAGAAGGAATCTCCTTTGTGAAGAGCTATCCGTATCGCATAAGGTGTGTGTCATGCGGCCAATCAAGAGGCTGGATTTCACCTCATGAATTATTCATGAGTATGAGATGTCTACAGTAAATGTGCCCAGGGTATCATATATGTTATGAATAGCCTGGGAACCAAGGATGCCAAATAGGTAGATTCTACTATTTATCAAATCATCTTAGTGTCAATATACCAGACTCTTTTGTAAACACTGCTGATATGCTTTGAGCTTTTAATAGTTTTATGATAGTAAGTATATTTTATACACGCATATAAATACTGTGAACAATACTGAAACACATGGCAGTATTTTTGATAGAAAACACCTAGCATACAGTATATAGATGAGTAAGCATACTCCTCTCTCACACTTTTTTTAAATTTTAACACATATTTTCTTCATCTTTTATTTATATTTTAATTTTCTAAACAAACCTACATAACATATAAGAGATAAAGCATATACATGTACATATAAATGTATAATATACGTTGTGGCAGTTGTTTAAAAACATATACTATTTGTTTCTATATCTATTATATTGCTAGCTGTTTAATATTTTCAAACACAGTCAAAAAATGGAATATGACAATATGACAAAAAAACTTTGTATGTAAAATGATAGAACTAGACACACGTTTGATATAATCTAGTCTAGTAGCTATATATTTACAGTGCGAAAGCAAAAAGAGCATAGATCAAATCGGTAACATTTGTTTATGGTAATATATTATTGAAGTATTTAATTTATCTCACTTTCAAAACAAAGTTGAGTTCACTCTATTTCAGTAGGAAGAAAGTATAACCCGCTTTAAATAGTAATTACCTTAAATCTCATTTCTGAGAAAGAAAATGCTAGAAAAGTACTTTTTAACCAAATAATTAAATTTAGTTCCTACATTTATTACCTCGAAATGCATTTACTGGTTCCCTAGCAACAGATATCTACCAAGGAGTATAGACATTTTAGTGACTTGTCTCTCTGTTGAATACTCGACCGTTTCCGCTTAAAAGTCTACTTTTGTTTGGTTACGTTCAGATTTTCTTATTGCAGACATTTTAAAGGCACTTACTTAAATCCTTACAACTTTCCCGTATACTTTCAACAACATTTTTAAAATTAGGAACCACAGTTTATCTTCAACATTTTACACGGTGTGAAGTAAGTGATCAACCTCGCCCGTGGGAGTGTGAAGTGTGGGATCAATCTCGCCCGTGGAAGTGTGAAATGTGTGACCAACCTCGCCCTGTGGAAGTGTGAAATGTGTGAGATCAATCTCGCCCCGTGGGAGTGTGAAGTGTGAGATCAATCTCGCCCCGTGGGAGTGTGAAGTGTGAGATCAATCTCGCCCCGTGGGAGTGTGAAGTGTGAGATCAATCTCGCCCCGTGGGAGTGTATAGTGTGAGATCAATCTCGCCCGTGGGAGTTTGAAGTGTGAGATCAATCTCGCCCGTGGGAGTGTGAAGTGTGAGATCAACCTTGCCCCAGGGAGGATTCGAATCTACAACCTTTGGATCAGATGTCATGCACTCTACCCTTTCACAAGTACACCCTGACTTCCTTAGTGGTCTATAGCTTTAAGAAAAGGATTATAAAAAAAACCTTTGTTGCATCTCTATCTGTCGTTTTGTGAGCGGTACGCTGCTTGAAAATCAGCTTCTTTAACGTCGACATCACACCCTCTAACATGCTATCATAAAATGTGCATTTATCCCTCACAATGTTTTGCAAACCAGCTGTACAACGACCGTTATTTTCAATATTCCGGAGACATTTTGAAGTAACAGACACTTTGCCGAGAGCTTGATACGATACCGTTATTTGCTGTGTAAAAACTTGCTATCAGAATTCAGGGGAATAATTTCATGTATCACAATTAAGATTCGCTTAAATTATTTCCCATGAGGCATCGCTTCTGAATCTAATCTATTTGTCGATGCGGTATTTGCAACAAAATTACCAATCGTGACCACTCGGGTATTTCCGTATCTTTTCGGAGCACAACGTTACATACACTTTTATTATCGCCGGAGATGTTACACGGAAAATAACGAAGCGATGTACGTAAGCAATGAGATTTTATCTGTACATTTAATGTAAGGCCTAAACAAATATGTTTCAGGTTTCATGCCCCCCCCCCCAAAATAGGGTAGGTAGGTCGGAATTTTTGTTTAAACGTCACATGTGACGTCACGATTTACTGACAGTAAGCAATATTTGTCCCATATGGCGATATGAAAACGAAGTGACCATGTGAAGCAACTATTATTTTCTGCTTGCAAATAGTGCCACATGACAGAAGAGGTTGTAAATCCCACAGCAGCCCTCATATGTTAAAAGACAAGGATAATGTTTAATCAAGGTGAATATAACGCTCTATAGCTGGAATACTCGTAAAGCGTCTAATAACTGGGCAGAAATATTAACCTAAAGACATATTCACACAAAGACTAATTTTACTGCAGGAAAATACATTTAAATACAAACAAACGCAGGTGCTTATAAATAAAAACTTTCTTTTTAAAATTTGATTTTTTTTATTTCACTTTCTGTGTTTAGGATGCATCCAAATTTTATATTTCGTGCGGTATGCTGTTATGCGTTCATGTGATGTCCTTAATCTGCAACCACAATATAAACATGAATTGTATATCAAAGTTCACATAACGCGTTTGAATCAGTGTGTTAGTTCCAAATAAATAAAAATAAAACCAAGAAATCACGACAAACCTAAATAAAACTAAAATCTCTGATAAACCAAAATATCCCAAATAAATTATACAAAACGAACCAAAATAAACACAAATAAACTACGTAAAACAATGTAAATCAATCGAATAAAACTCAAATCAACACAGCAATTATTGGAACTACTTAAGTATAAAAGAGTACGAGGGGTTGTTCCATATATTATTTCAATACTGACTGCGATTACTTGATTCTGCATCAATTAAAGTGCAAGTATACACAGATGAATTTAAAGTCTCCGTTAAGCAACACACCTCTCCAGAGCGGCCCAATCTTAACCAACAACTTCTCCAGAGCGGCCCAATCTTAACCAACAACTTCTCCAGAGCGGCCCAATCTTAACCTACAACTTCTCCAGAGCGGCCCTCTCTTAACCAACAACTTCTCCAGAGCGACCCTCTCTTAACCAACAATTTCTCCAGAGCGGCCATCTCTTAACCAACAACTTCTCCAGAGCGACCCTCTCTTAACCAACAACTTCTCCAGAGCGGCCCTCTCTTAACCAACAACTTCTCCAGAGCGACCCTCTCTTAACCAACAATTTCTCCAGAGCGACCCTCTCTTAACCAACAACTTCTCCAGAGCGGCCCTCTCTTAACCAACAACTTCTCCAGAGCGGCACTCTCTTAACCAACAATTTCTCCAGAGCGGCCCTCTCTTAACCAACAACTTCTCCAGAGCGGCCCTCTCTTAACCAACAACTTCTCCAGAGCGGCCCTCTCTTAACCAACAACCTCTGCAGGGCGGCCCACTCTTATACATCAACTCCATCTGAGCTGCCCTCTCTTAACCAACAACCTCTCCAGAGCGACCCTCTCTTAAACAACATCTCTTCAAAGCGACCATCTCTTAAACAACAACCTCTCCAAAGCGACCCTGTATTAAACAACAATTTCTTCACGGTGGCCCTCCGTTAAGCAACAAACTCTCTTAAACTGTATTTTCGATTTCCATACATTTGACAAATTAATATCTGTAGAGTATTGACCTATTTACAACAGCCGAACTTTAATTTCTTTGAGGCTGGTCCTCTGGAGATGTAACAGTGTATATATTTTTCTTATAGCGTTTGTCGTAATGACATTCTAAGGGAGGGAATGGTGAACAACTTAGGAAAGCGTAAACTAATAATTACCTCCCTTTATGAATTGATATCTATCAGTATAACCTTGCAACAGTTACTCTGTTTGAACGCACAATACTTTTTTCTTTTCATATTCAATCATTATGGTACAAAATCACTATAAAAATCATCGAAACTCAAAATGAATATGGCATTGTCACAAGACCATCTGCGAACAAAGACCACTATTGCAAAACCTGTCTGCAAAAACCACCAATTTTATCTCCCATCAGACCATTTTCAATGATATTTAATCTGTTAATAGAGACCACCTGTAAACAAAGACCACATTTTGCTGTTCCCATGGGTGGTCTTTACAGACAGGTTTGACTGTAATGTTAAACTTTTACGATGAGACGATAATAAATCAAATAAACTTAAAACATCTATGATTGTGTCGCAACACGAACATTAGAGTCGAATCTTGTTTATTCGAATTGAACGGTTGCGAACTTTTAGTTCGAATAATACATGGTTTCGAATAACCCATTTCACATCGGGACCTGATATATATTTCGGATGATAGCTAGCATTTGGATAGAAGGTTGTCGAATAAACGAGGTCCGTCTGTGTTATCAATCCGATCTCAGAAATCAGTTGTCGCCATTACGACATAAAGATGTGTGAACAAGGTATAATACACGGTGTCATGTCCGTCCGTCTGTACGCCGCAACATTTTTCGCATTACGTGTCTATTTTTGTCTGGTAATGTGATACATTCTTGGTAAAAATGAATTTACTTGACAATGGGACAGATTTGGTATAAAAAAAATAAAATTCTGAACCACGAAAAAATTTTGAACTTAGGTTCGATTCCCGCCGGTGCAGGTCGTGTCCTTTCGCGACAGTTGGCTACAGTCATTTGGACTCCACCTCTGATGTGGAGAAGTTGTCCGCTGCTTGCAGAAGAGCAAGACGTTAGTTCTTGTTGATAATTAATTCCAGGGACACTGGTTAGGTCAAATGATCGCCATATATAGCGGAAAAAAATGTCAAAACTGACTTTAGCCGAACTCAAGGGGCACTACTCAAAAGTTATTTTGTACTCGGTAAGCGTGTTGTCTCCCTTTATAATATATAATACTGCGTGTGGAATGTCAGTTGCACGTAAATATTCGACTTTAAAGAGCTTAGTTAAGCAAATAGTAATACGTACATTCTACTATGAGTGGGTC
This sequence comes from Mactromeris polynyma, assembly GCA_032209605.1. Taxonomy (NCBI): domain Eukaryota; kingdom Metazoa; phylum Mollusca; class Bivalvia; order Venerida; family Mactridae; genus Mactromeris; species Mactromeris polynyma. The sequence goes on from JASFXZ010000066.1 coordinate 747,007, forward strand.
TGGAATTAATGGATGGAAAAGATCACAGGACGAGACCATACAGCTCGCAACAATAGGCCAGAAAATAACATGAACACTATATACATTAAAAAAATTGCATAAGGGGAAAGTGAAATATTACATACATATAAAACACACACAAAATGATTATCATAAAGTCAGAATCCTGCATTTGAAGGGCGATGGTACGGAGAGGTTGGACTGTGCAAATATCTACGGAATACCGTTTCCGCCATCAATTTGTCATCTTAACGGGTACGCGACAACTTGACATTTAAGGTCTAATTTCTACCTTTCGCGCTTTGAAATTCGCATTTACCCAAAAGTAGAAAAGCTGAAGTTTTGAACTCGATCATTATTGCGAAATTGTCAACTTGACGATCCGTTATTTAGTACGATGAAAATAAGCATTTAAAGTTTCAACTTTACGTTATAAATCATGGGTCGTCAAGTTGACAATTGTGCAATACTTATCGAGTCCAAAACTTCATCACTTCTACTTCTCGTGGATTTTTTTCAAGTTTTAAATTTCAAGTTGTCGCGTACCCGTTTAGTCGATGGCGGAAACAGGATTCCGTAGATGTCTCGTACATTTTTCTTGAAAAAAAAGTATTGCGTCGTTACTCGAGTATTTACGTCGAGTGAGCCCATGCACTTACTGGAAAGAAGAACTACTTTATTACTGAGATAATCAAATTTATTTCTCCGCGAACTAATTCACAATTTCCGCTCTGGAACTATATTAGCCTGCCTAGTGCACTCATGCGTCTGATCATTTCCTGTGTTACTGGAACGAAGTCATTTTTTCTCTGGTTAATACATTGTGTGAATACATCGGTGACAATATATTCTGTAGAACTTCTAGTAAAATACATAGTCAAACACGATCATCAACACTCCGGATATAAGCTTGTATCACAAAATATACTTGGCTGTTACAATTTACGCCCTCGGACTGATTTTAGTATTTTTAAACTGTCACTACATTATGTAATAATCCGCTAAGGTAAGAGTTGTTTTTATTTTTCGTTTTACGGGAGCTCCGTACATAAATATTGGAAAACCCAAATAAAATTCAAATTCGTAACTTTTTTTTATTTCTTCCGTCTACCTCCAATATAAAATAAAATTTGTGCAACTTAGCCTAAATTTTTTTCACAAGAAAGAAATTTTTCTACAAAGATTTAAAAAAAAAAAAAAAAAATATCCACTATATTTTTATTTTTTCCCCGATGCTCGTTTTTCTCCTTTTTATTTTTATTCCCTCCTTCCGGCCCTCATTTTTGAGAAAATTCCCGTAAACAAAAAAATATAAAAAACTCTGGCCTAAGGTGACATTTATGACACCGGCCGTAAAGTTTGTATTCCAATAAACACAAACTTATTCGTACAAAGGGACAATAACTTAATCTCGGATGTAGCAAGGGAAATTTCTTTCGGGAGAAACCCCAGAACCCCATAACTTGTTTTCCGTCTTTTTGAGAAAAACAGCTTTAAAGTTTTACCCTCGGAACCATGTTGAGAATAGTTACATACATATGGAATTGCATTTTATTTAAGTTATGTGCATTCCAGAACAATATAGATAGTACAGATAGAAAGAGCTTGGAAAGACGGTTTCAATGATACCAAATACTAAAAACCGCCATAATATTTAGTAACAGGGTTCTGGAAATAAGGCGACGATTTATTTACAAAAGGAGCCGCGGCCGTGGTCCAGTGGTTAGTGCGCTGGACTTGGAACCCAGCGATCCGGGTTCGATTCCCGGTCGCGGCAGATCATACCCTTCCATGAAAATTGGACTAAAATGTCGATTTTCCTCCACATGTGGAGAAGTTGCCGGCTCCTTGTGGAAGGGTAAGTTAGTACTGGTTAGAATTCAGTCCAGGAAAAACTGGGTAGGTGAAACGGCCGCCGTATATAACTGAGAAACAGCGTTAAACCCGATGAAACATATTTACAAAAGTTCGCGATGAAACCCAGAGAATCAGGGGGCAATATAACAGAAACATCTCAAGTATGATCGTATCCTTATCCTAAATATAACATTTTCCTTATATTTTTAACATGAATACTATTAATATGTTGTTGTCATTACCATTACAAAGCCTAACATTTTTAATGTGGTTTTGGAATTACAACCATTTGAAGTTTTGAACTTCAGTGAACGTATTTAAGATTCACTGAAGATGCTTCTGTAATATGAGCCCGGGATCTTTTCGCGATCGAAACATCTCGTACAGTTCCACAACAGTACTATACAACAGTCAAACTGTGCATTCCCGACAGGGTGTTGGTCTAGACATGTTGTACTGTATTTAACAATATGTTCTGCTTGTTAGCTACCGTACGAAGCTAGGAGGACATCTAATTGAGCCGCCAGCAACACATTCTGTTCAATACTTGTTTACGCTTCCCAGGGTTGCTAAACAACACGAGGCTGCCATTTACAAATAAATGCAATTACTTGCAAACTGCAGGAAACATAATAAACGGACTAATTACTTACTTGTCAGTCGCTAATTGCATTTTTACATTTCTATTACATATGTTAGGTATTTACTTATATAGGCGAGACACTCAATTACATATACAGAACAAAATAACAACGCACCATTTTCTGATATACAGTGTCGATATTTTACGATCCGTACCGATATCGAATCGACACGTTTGTTTCGATAACGTTTCGATATCGTTTCTATCGATGATATCGCCCCCAGTTTTTAATAATGTTATCAATGATTTCAACACAAATATATCTTTGAACGTTTACATACTATCGATCGAACAGTAGTTGAGCGTATCGTTATTGCGTGCTCTATCTGTATTCCATATATATTCCAAAACGTGTTTTCATTGGCTGATCGGATCACGATTTGTTTACAAGCATTCTGAAGTACACAACAATGGACTATACTTATGATTGTTCTAATAAAACATACAAGACTGATAAAAACTTGCATTGACTTTCATCTAGCTTATGAGAGGAAATAAATGATTTCATTTGACGATTAAATTGCTTTGAAATAAGGATGTCAACGAATGGCAATTTTTGTATTCGAATATTCGATCTTCTTATTTAAGAATAATACATTTGAAATTCGAGGTATATGCTTATCAATTTTGTGTTTTAAACGGATCATTTGGGTTGTACTATCCCCACGATTACTTATATTTTCAGGGCCTAACTGTCTTCACCAGAGTGTTATATCTCTCTTGTCCCCAAATATACAACATGACATGTCAATTAACACCTGTAGATATTAGGCCTACTTTCACGCGTAAAATGTCATTCAATGCGATAATGCAAATCAATGCAATTTAAAACTTGCTACAATATTGAAAATATATATTTATCGAATATTCGAATGCCGAATAAGTATTCGAATATTCGGACGTACAAACGAATATCCGAATATTCGGACGTACAAACGAATATCCGAATATTCGGACGTACAAACGAATATCCGAATATTCGTTGAAATCCCTACTTTGAAATGATGTACGTATTTGGACGTTTGGTGACCGTGTTCACAAAAATCCGTTCGATTCACGCGTAATGTAAGAAAATTAAGTTACTCAGACAATGAGAGACATTCTGATCAACGAAATATCACCGTTCACCAAATGAGAAATTCAATTACCATCTAGTCCATTCACTAAAACGATCCTTGCGTAAAATTGACAACATAACGAAATTATCAATGCAACGAAAACTGAGCGACCATCATGATTATAACATCAAAGTGTTGTTTACAAGATGCCGAAACAATAAAAGCGTAAAACAAGTCTGGAAGTGTGGAAGCCAACAAGTTCGAGTAAAATAACTGAATTCTCCCACCCACTTGCCGTCACATACTGTTTTTTTCAAATCGAATGTACAAATTGAATTATCGGAGTCTGTTTTGTGACAAATGTTCGCACAGACTGATACCAAGAAAATCGTTTTTTCTAAATATACTGGTCGAAAGAGTGAACCCGTCAGTTTGTATCTTTGAGAATCGTCATTTGAGCGCCGCTATACGATTTCCAACCTCTTCTTTAAAGACGTATCTGGCTCATCTGAACATAAAATGTTTGAATTCGCTTTATCCAGTATTGTTGTTGCATTGGCTAAAACATCTCTAATAAGAACCATTGCAATGTAAAACCGATTGAAAAAAAAATATCATAATACTAACAGTCAAAATCTGTAAAATAGCCTGATTGTTAAAAAAACTGGACTCAAATTTTATGATGTAAAAACATCTTTCTTCAACAAATAGGGATAACTACATTATGAGTTCGTTCTTTATAAATGCATGTTTAGTGATGTTTTACCCATAGGAAGTATATTTTTTATGTTTGGTTAGGTAAAAAAATGAACAAAAACAATGAGCATAGTATTACTTTAAGTGACTTCATGTCCAGAAAACGTCATATTATGACGTCACAATGTACTGACAGTAAGCAATATTTGCACCATATAGCAATATGAAAACCAAGTGGCCGGGTGGAGTAAATATTGTTTCCTGCTTGCAAATAGTGACATCACATCTTACGTTTTCTTGAAATGACGTCACTTACAGAAGAGGTCGTAAATCCCATAGCAGCACTCATTTGTTACTTCTATCATTGTATCCAGTAGCTACGTAACGTAGTGCTGATGGGTTAGCACTCTCGACCAGTATATGTGATCAGTTACGAAGCGCATCATGATTTTATAAGATCGAGAAGAAATTGTAGAATGATTAAATGCTATGACAAAAAAAAAAAAAAATGAAAGCCATTAATCGCAGACAAAAGACGATCGGTAAGTGGGTTCCCATTAATCACAGACCTACACACTCACACGTACGCTCATACACAAATGGTCGCATCAGACAACAATTAAACATCTACCGTCCATATCGAAAAATTGGAATAAAATGCGATTAAGACATTTCTAATTATTATACCTCACGTGACTTTGTCGATATCGATTTTCGGGTCATTTTCAAGGGAGACAATCCACTGCGATAAGCCAGCTAAAAGGCACTGAAAGCTGCGTATGTCTTGTTAAATTTCCATAAACTCATTATGAGTCATTCCGTACTATTACCCTGACAGTACGTTTTTCACCGGGTGATAGTATACTATCACATGGCAAAAAAATAGACAATTCTGGTTTTAGTAGACGCTTATTGAAATGCGTTGTAAATTAGTAACTTCCGGCACGTTCAACAATTCCATACGACAAAAAGACGACAACTGTAAACAAACATTTAGTACTTTTATATTTTGCTTCGCCTCGGGTGATTGTATTTCCCTCATGTTGATAATATGAACTGGAACACAGGAAGCCATCTGCTATTTATATATTTCAATAATTCATCTGTGACACGTGTCTACCACTAGCGGCTTGTTGCTGACATAAGTACAATACTACATCATCGGTTATACTGTTATTGTCGTTTAATTAGTGTTTATACCCAATGACATTCCTAATCATCAGTTTCTTTATTAGCTCAGAAACCCTTGCATACGTGCTTTTATGTCAGACTGGTCTGTGTGTGACTGGTGCGGCTTAGGTGCGGGTTACAGCCGTTACATCGTGTGTTGAATGCCAAGTGGACAGTTTAGATGTTGACTGTATTGCATCTGTCTGTGGACAGCTTAGATGTTGACTGTGTTGCATCTGACTGTAGACAGCTTAGATGTTGACTGTATTGCATCTGTCTGTGGACAGCTTAGATGTTGACTGTGTTGCATCTGAACGTGGACAGCTTAGATGTTGACTGTGTTGCATCTGACTGTGGACAGCTTAGGTGTTGACTGTGTTGCATCTGTCTGTGGACACCTTAGATGTTGATTGTGTTACATCTGTCTGTGGAGAGTCTTGTGTTGGTGTGTGTGAAAATATATCTTCTGTTTTGTACAAGCTTGGCGTTTTATGTTGTATCAAACCAGGCGTGTATCCAGACATACGCACGTATGCCAATACGTACAATTCGTAAGAAAAAGTGAAAAAACAAAAGTTCCAAAAGTGCAATTAAAACTGAAGGTTGAGGGGGGATGGGGTTATAGTAAAATTCGTCCGAATAAATCAGTTGTTTGACACTGTAATTTAAGCAGTTTGCTAATGACAAAGAAAATGCCATATCAACACTGAAATATAGCATGAAAACGCACAATTTGCCTCCTTATTTTCAAAATTTTCTAGGGCCCCCTACCGCACCAAATCCACCCCCCCCCCAATTCCCAGCGTTGATGCTCGTTTCGGACCTACGATGCTCACACTTGGCGTACACGTCAAAATCGTCCAAGTACGCCCCTGCAAACTGAGTCCAATTTGTTTTCGTAGAAGTTTTTACGCCGCGTTGTTCAACAGTATTTCAGATATGTACGTACGGCTTTCAGATAGCCTAGCCTGTGAACCTGGATTACAAACCAGTAATTAACTGTTCTTCTCAAAGAAACTAACAACATACTCCCATAAATCTAATGTGGAGGATAAATGTCTTGGAATGTTTTTTTTCGTCAGTCAAATTGTCACGGAGATTACACGCCTCACCCGGAATTCAAAACTACGAAAGCTCGACTCCCGGGCCAATCGGACAGGCTGTTTTAAAGTCATACATACAGTTATATATTCTACTTTAGTAACTGACTCGACTTCATAGCAAAACGTTCGAATGTGGAATGGTATCGCTATATTAAATCGTCTGTTAGTTAGTTGACACAACCAGAGTAGGAAATAACACATTTTCAGACAAGAGAAGTGGCAACGACACGTTTATGTGCAAATATATATTGCTATAGTGAATAATTGAACAATATGTCGGATACAATGCCAAGTGTTATTTTAAGATCTATATTCTTGTTTGCATCATAAAATTGATCAATTAGGTGAATAGACATTGAGTATGAAAAGAAATAAAACGTATTTAAAATTAATGACATTCATTTAAGACTATTATTGAGTCTAATGGCTGTATACTGAGTAGTGGATGCTTTGTAGAAATGAGCGGCGCGTATGGGATTTAAAACCTCTTCTGTAGGTGACGTCATTTCCAGAAAACGCAACATGTGACGTCAACATTTGCAAGCAGGAAGCGATATTTACTCCATATGGTCACTTCGTTTTTATGTTGCCTAATGGGACAAATATTGAGTGAAATTCGCGAAATTGAGTTATTAAGTAACATAATAAGTGGTCAACTAGATAAGATTCGTGTTACCACTTAAATATAGTGTAATACATCATAAAAGGGTAAGAGGTGGCAGTTCTCGGCACGTTCAAGCCTGTTTCTAGTTTTATGATATTTATCTTATCGAAAATGTAACACGAATATTAACTAGATAGCTAGATAATTATCGTAATAATTAAGTGGTTAACACGAAACAATTCGCGAACGTTATCATGCTGACTGGTGGCAGTTATATGCCACCATAGCCCTTACCATTTCGTTTTCGTGTGTGCAGAGTACGCTGGGTACCAGACTAGTTAGGGGTATGCTGATGTCAGAGTTGGAATACTTAAATGCGTTAAATTGAAAAATGGCTATTGTGGTTTTGTCATTATCAGTAGCTCTATTCCTTAATTTGAAAGACGTGTTGACATGTTATACGTTGGCGTTAATATTAGCTAGTACCATGCATGATGGTGAGTTGTACGAATTTGCCTACGCAGTTATGTTTGGTTGCGGCCCTGTTAGGAAATACAAAACTGAAAGAAAAAAGTGAAATCAATAATTAAAGGCGATGACAGTTTTCTTCAGCTACAGTATTTTCAATATTCGGCCATTGATCGTTGATCGATGCCATCAAGTGTTGATATTTTCAAGTCATACAATTCCGTTAATTATTACAAAACCATAAGTACATAATTATTAATTAACTATGTCATGGCCACACCTATCACGACAAACATTAAATTACTAATCAAACAGATCTCTGAAACTATTTGTACATAAGTAACCGTTCTGATGCCACATATAAGACCTCCATAGAAATATGTCTCCCACTGAGAATATATCTGTCAAGTTCCCGATAGGCTGCATGCAGTAGCTGACTTAACGAAAATGTAACAAGTTGAATTTGAAGTGGAATCGACAATCGAAGATTAACATTGAAAACCAGGTTACTTGGAACTTGATCAAGATTTGAAGTTTTAGTTCCATTGTATGTCTCAACCATGACATTGGAATTACAAACTGACAACGTACATTATTCATGGTCTCTGGTCAAGGTTACGTACATGCTAGATGACATTCGAATTCACACATTATAAGATAAGGTACTCAGCGAAATCTATTTGCTACTAAACTTATCCAACTTCTTGCTACCCTAGCTCGGATCTAAATTGGCTAAATCTTCACTCCGACTAGAGCAAGAGGTCAGCAAAAAGGGCCAATAAAATGATGACGTCACTCGCTGTAATAAAATTATGACGTCACTCGTCCTAATAAATTGATGACGTCACTCGTTCTGACGCTGACGGAAATTTTCGAAAGTTCGTGACTATCCGTATAGAATGCCAGAACGGGCAAAACTTTATTTTACTCAAACCCCCCCCCCCCCCTTCATTTAAATTAAAATCTTATTGAAGAATACCTTAGGAATGAGAAAAAAACTTCGTTTGAATGTTGGCTGTATATTTTCAGTGTTTTCAAGTACATTATTTATGTAACAAGTAAAACGAGTCGAGTTCACTTTTTTTTCGGGTCGAATAGCACATTTTTATGTAAATGTGAACGATTAAATATCAACGCGAACCCCATGTCAAAATCTTTAAAAAAAACAGTTTGCTGTTCCACCTGTATATTTAAGATGATTTGAAAATAAAAAGTTATTGCCAAACATATGAACTACTCCTTCTGTATTATATAGTGTCAATTTTAAGCGATAGTCTTACATTTTTAGCTAAATGAGGAATGTGTTGACTTTTTATGTGTCAGCTGAAAGGTTAAACTTGTGATTAAATATTTCAAATGGTAAATACCGTTGCAGTTTAAATATCAGCATTTTTCTAAATGTTGACGCAAAACGTAAAAAAACTTATGGAAAAATGGGACTGGTTATTCGGTAAAACAGAGAGAATACGTAACTATATGGAACGCGACATACACAAGACAGTGCCTCCCCCCGCAGACCTCCGGAACGCCACATACACAAGACAGTGCCTCCCGACGCAGACCTCCGGAAAAACAACAATCCACAAAACATAAGGCACTTAAGGAGGCCAAACGGTACACATATTAAGGAACAGAGGCACAAGGAATGGCCCGACAGACCATAAGGAATAACTAGGAGAATCAAAGTGGACAGTGAAGGGAGGGGGAGGGGGGAATAAATGGATGGAAAAGATCACAGGACAAGTCAAGGCAACTAGCCACAATAGGCCAAAAATGGGCTGCTATTTTCAGCAATTCTTGTACCTTAAAAGGTAAGTTTAGAAGACTCTGTTTTGACCGACAAATTGTGTTGGAACGTAATATAATTTCAAGTTCATGTACTGGCTCCTTTTAAGGATAAGAAAAGTAATTGTCTATAGATGTAAATATTATAAACTTTGAGCCAAAGTTATGGATCGTTCACGTGGTGACAATCAATATATATTTAATTATGTTTAATGTTTAATTAATTGGAAACTCACTGCGTTTGCGGTTTACATTTTGACAAACAACTGAAAAAAACAATACACACTGTTTGCCATCTCATCCTCGAACATTCGCTACTTCAGTTCTCGTATCTTGACATTACCGTCGAACGATACTTGAAACATGGGAGACATAACACTTCAACGCACATGGTCTGATGTAAGCATAGATTAACATATATTTTGGAAAGCAATAATGAATGAATACTTCACTACTATTCTTATTTTATTCAAAACAGTGACGTCGTTAATAATCTGTTCGGCCTACTGCTACTGTGTACATTGACTTCGATATCCCGTTTTAATATTCTCGCCGCTCCAACGCTGTCGCAGACCAAACGGTGAACTAGATCATGGAAGGATTATATATTACCATATGTGGGTATATTTTCGTCAACAACTCGGTGTTTAGAGTTTTGTAAATAAAAACTTAAGAAAGGAACTATTTCAAAGAAATTAATTAATAACATTCTCGGAACTAACATCTAAAATAATCGAGATTAGCGTTAAAACTGTCTCGTGACGTTGTCATTCAGCTGTCCAAGAATTTTGTTCCGCTTCTAAACATTTGTTTATCGAAAGTTATGCACTAAACTTACAATAAAACACAAGCATTTGATTGCTATGGTTATCATTTATTACTGTGCAACAATTCATTCATCCATGCTTAAGGAAATTTTAGAATGCTGTTACAAGCTTGCTCAAACATAATTTGTGTAGTAGATTCTATGATAAAATTACAAATTATCATTTCGCGATTTAAATTCTCTTGACCATGTGTTGCTATTACAAATGTCTAACATGCGATGTTCAGTTGATGCCGAAACTTTAATCTTCATTCTGGTGGGGGACAAAATTTCCCTTTAAGTGCCATGAAACTTTCGAAAAATAATCATATCTATTTTCTGCTATGTAAGAAGTGAATGCTATTTTATTCTGAGATATTATGTACAGTCAAACCTGTCTGTAAAGACCACCCATGGGAACAGCAAAAGGTGGTCTTTGTTTACAGGTGGTCTCTATTAACAGATTAAATATCATTGAAAATGGTCTGATGGGAGATAAAATTGGTGGTCTTTGCAGACAGGTTTTGCAATAGTGGTCTTTGTTTACAGGTGGTCTTTAACACAGGTTTGACTGTATCGATAACATTGGTACGTTTACATTGCATGTATATTTGCAGTCGCGTGGCTCAGCTGTCTTGCTGCGGTGTTACAGGCACGATACCAGCGTCACAGTATGTTTGATAACCTATACCCCCCTACGAATGTTGTCTCGATGGTGGTAACATCTGCGAAGTCCGTTACGGCGTGCGCCAAGGATTGTTCAAGATACAACGAGGCGTAAGTACATGTATCTCTGTCAAAGATTGAACTAGTAGTTGTTGTTGTGGTGGTGGCGGTGGTGGTTGTTGTTGTTGTGGCTGATGATGAGCATTGCTGGCAGTTGATGCAAGGTACCGTGCATTCTGGAGGCGCAGTTGTCAATGGGTGGAGCGTAGTGAGTACGAGCCCCGCGATGGGCGGAGTTTGATGTAGAGCGTAGTGAGTACGAGCCCCGCGATGGGCGGAGTTTGATGTAGAGCGTAGTGAGTACGAGCCCCGCGATGGGCGGAGTTTGATGTAGAGCGTAGGAGTACGAGTCCCGCGATGGGCGGAGTTTGATGTAGAGCGTAGTGAGTACGAGCCCCGCGATGGGCGGAGTTTGATGTAGAGCGTAGTGAGTACGAGCCCCGCGATGGGCGGAGTTTGATGTAGAGCGTAGTGAGTACGAGCCCCGCGATGGGCGGAGTTTGATGTAGAGCGTAGTAGTACGAGCCCCGCGATGGGCGGAGTTTGATGTAGAGCGTAGTGAGTACGAGTCCCGCGATGGGCGGAGTTTTATCACGAGTTTCACAATCCTAAATTTGGCGCAAGTACTGCATGTGGTTAGTACAGTCAGGAAGCAGTCGTCGAGCGTGATTAATATAAGTTGTAAGAACATGTTTCACAATGGATGTAAAATGAATAAATTTAAACCCAAACCTTGTGACACTGAATAAAAGTTGATTTACAAATTAAATAATACAAATATGATCTAATTAAGAGCAAAACGTATATCACAGCCAATTGAAAACTACAGAACATAGTTTCACTGCAATTTCACAGAACACATTAGCACAAAAAAGTGAAATAAAACAATAGTTCTTTATAGAAATCTACATGTACTATAATACCAAGTGCGTACAATTAAAGATAAACAATGAATAAATTAAAAACTTCATGTATTAATTAGAAAATCTTAAGGAATTGTCAATATTATTTTGAAAGAGTTTTGGAAAAAAACTGGAAGATAATGGAATAAAAGAAAAACACCACACATGGTAAAGTAAAATATATAAAAGATAAATTAAAGTGAGCAAAGGACGACGTAAAAAATAATCTATTTCTAAAAAAAAGTTCAAATAAAACCTGAATATTTCAACACATTCGGTCACCGCAATGCTAGCCAGCCATACTGTAGAATGACATGTTTTGACCCATGTAAAAGGATCACGTGTCTAATAAAGGTTCGAAAAATGGTCAGTCCTAAATTTGGGTCAACAACACGTTGTCACCTTGGTGATGAAACTGTAACAGTTTTGAACTGTGCAAATTTGAATATCTTCCAGAATCTTTAAACTTTTGCTTGGATATTTCTCTGCAAAATCTGTTTACAGAAAACAATATGTTAAGTCTACCTCATTTACATGCCTTGCTACTGTTTTTAATTAAAGATGTATCTGGCTCATCTGAACATAAAATGTTTAAATTTGCTTTATTCAGTATTGTTGTTACATTGGCTAAAACGTCTCTTATAAGAACCATGGCAATGTAAAACCGATTAAAAAAAAATTTTTTTTATCATATTACTTACAGTCAAAACCGATAAAATAGCCTGATTGTTAAAAAAACTGGAAGTTTTTTTTAATTTTGCGATGTACAAACATCTTTCTTCAACAAATATGGATTAATACATTATGAGTTCATTCTTTATAAATGCATTTTTAGTGATGTTTTAACCATAGGAAATATATTTTTCATGTTTGGTTAATTAAACAAATGAACAAAAAATGAGCATAGTATAACTTTCCACGTGGAATTCTGTCCGTCAAATGGAAATAAAACGAATTTTCATTCTTCTCTCTTCTACTTTTGAGAAAAGATTCCGTATACAGTCAAATCTGTCTGTAAAGACCACCCATGGGAACAGCAAAATGTGGTCTTTGTTTACAGGTGGTCTCTATTAACAGATTAAATATGGTCTGATGGGAGATAAAATTAGTGGTCTTTGCAGACAGGTTGTGCAATAGTGGTCTTTGTTCGCAGGTGGTCTTTAACACAGGTTTGACTGTATGGAACTATGAGCTTAAACATTTACAAGATATATATATTTGATGTTATACACATACATTTGGCATGAATATGTATGAGTATATGTATACTTGAAACATACCAGAATTATTGCTTGTCTCCTTTTAATATTGTTCTGTTTAAAAGGTGCAAGTCGTTCTTTTTTGCTGAGTCAACTTCGGAATGTCAACTCCATCAGTCTGTGTGGAATTCAACTGTTTCGTTTATTAATAAGCCGAGTGCCAGGTACTACAAGCCAGGTAATGAATGCTTTTATATTTTAATACAAATACAATGTACAGTTATATACATGTTTTGGTACCTTGCCGCATCAATTAATTCTGCCAGATTTCGAGATTCTACTTCATTTATTTTGAATGCAAATTAAACTGACATATTTGCGGGTAATATATCAGTTTATTTACTTACGCGAAAACAATAATTTTGATTTTACTTGGGAAAACCTAGACTGTATGCTTTTTGGTCCGCGTGCTTTTTATAAATATTTTCACGGCGGCTGGGTGAACTATGCATTTTATAAACTTTCACGGTAGCTAGTCAAACTAAGAGTACCTGAACATTCATATAGACTTGATAAAACATCACCCCATTCTGCAATAAAACAATTAATACTTAGTGATTGTCCTCGTGGTCAATCTAGTATGGTATAATAACAGACGCATGTTGTTGTCGAAAAAACGACTTCATTCTCACCCATGAATTCAGCAGCTCACTAGAGCAGTTAATTCAATAATACCTTCAGTACTTTGATTATTTTTTATAAAATTATGATCCACACTTAAACTTGCAAGTCAACCGCTTTTCGTATGTAATTCAAGTAATTTAGTAAAATACTGTTAGAGGACAGCGCTAAACCCAATTTAATTACAAATGTATAGTAAATATTAATTTTATTGTTTTTCTTTTATAAGCGGATTCTTTTCACCCATTCCAATGCCCGACATCAAGTATGGATTACACTTCAGTAAGCCTTTCCGACGGCACCTTGTTTACATATAGGTAAGTCTTTTAACTTGGTGATCATGAACATTCGTCCAAACCCGTAAATTATCGTCGGCGAAGTTGCTTTCAATACAATTATATATATTATAATCACCACGTGCCCTCTGGACGAAAACGGCGATTGTGCACGAACATTCTCGACAGCTCTCGGGTATTTCCGTACCACTTCGTTACTCGTATAACACCCTCTAGTGTATGTAAGGCGGAGCACTATGTAGCAAAACTCAACATTGTGTGCGGTCAAGAAATAGTTCTCGTAAAACGGATTTATAATTTCAATAACTTCGATAAATTCACGTAAGAGATGGATTATCGTTGTCATTTCTAGTTAAAACCTCACATATTTCAGTCTTCATATAGCTTAAATATTACATTCATCAGCACTCCAGCGTTCATGCCGCCATCTTGTTTTCATGACATTCGAATGGTATTTCCGAAAGTAGTGCCTAACGTACATTCGAGGCACTTGACGTAGTTGGCCGAGGTTTTCCGAATGGTGCACGAAGAGAGAGGCAAAGACGAGTGCTAGTTTAATACTGTCTTATAATATGTGGCTTGTTTCTCGGAGTTAATCGTCATCAAACTTCACGTTTCAAAGATTTAATAACAGATACAGTTAAGCTGAGCCTCGTTCTGATGCACATATCTTAATTAGGGTGTTTTTCGGCGCATGCGTACTAACAGGGATTTGCTATACGATTGAGAGCGTTGTGTAAGCCAAATTCTCTTTAATACAACCGAACAACGTTTTTTGGCGCAGTCGTGCTAACATAGTTTGCTATTTCCATATCAGTGTTATGTAAACCAATCAAATCTTACGTCAACACCAAGGCAATTTCTTTTCTACCAAAGACCTAAATACCATAGATGCGCTACTAGTATGGACCATAGTTCACTCAACGATCCGAGAAACGATACAGGTGCGCGAGATTTGGAAAACTGCTAGACGTCGCCTTTTTGTATTGCATTTCAAAACACAGTTTGGACAGTTTTAAAACCATTATTTTCTTAAAGAAGCTTTCAATGATAAAAAGTTAATATAAGTAAAGATCCTTTACTCAAAAAAACCCACTAAAAGACGTTTTAGGTCTTTTGCTCGAATGAAAGCCGAATCACGCCTCTGAATTTCGGTCGCAAATTTATTCATGTTTTCGTACAAATCGGACACTTTATTTATTCTTATCAAACGATAAATCCTTGTATTAAGTTAAAGCATATTAAAATATTAGGTTACAATATATTCAAGTTTTTGCATTAACAGCATTCAAGTAATCATAGGTAGCGAATTTACGCTGCACACGCTGAAGCGTAATTTCTTCACAGACTCACGTTAAGTTTCCTATAAATTCTCGGATTTTCACAATAAGAACCATATATCTAACTTACCCAAATGTAAAAAGCAATCTTTTAGGACGTCAAATCCTCAAAACAAAATTCACTACATTATTGCTTCATAACTATATTTCTAAACAGGTCGGTTATTTCCGCTTCATTTATGGATATTTCATCAAATTCTAATTGTACTAACACACTTCCATGTCAATTAAATATTTTAAAAGGCTGCTGTGAAAAACAATCTGTGTTCACATAATCTTAAAATTGTGTAAAGATTAATTAAACAAATGATGTAAATCACGCGAGCATATCATGTTTGTGTACACAAGTCGTCTATTTTCCCCAGCACAAGGGTGTGAAAAATAAAAATTTAGTAGGTCAAATCAATGTATTTATTGTCTGTGTAACAGGGTGGTGACAGCAATTTAATTCTGAACAAGAATTAACATTAAAAAATGTCGGAAGAGGCTGGTTTAGTCTTTGAAATATGAACATTTCTGGATGACAGACGTTGAAACCCGATTGTGTTTATTACAAATTGAGATCACAGACTGATATGACCTAATCATTTCAATTATCAAAGGCACTTATTCTATTAAACAGGAAATAGCAGTATGAATTAACACATAACAAAGATCTCCTGGGGTTTTATGACTCTTGTGTTTTTACAGCTGACACCTAGGGCAATTTTCAATTACAGCATTGACCAGTAGAACTAATCTGCCGAGGGCGTGGTTTATGAATTGCAAAACAAAAGGGCATCGACCAATCAAATTAATTAAAACACAAGAACATTCATTTATTACTGTCAATTATCAATTTATATGAGAACACAGAAATTGTTTAAACATTGAAATTAAATGGCCAGCCGCGAAAGATGTTTAAACTATTTTATGGATTTTAGCGCTATGTGCCATTTTCATAAGACATTCCTTTAAAAGTAACTATAAACAATATATATTTAATCTGAGTATGAATAACAAAACAAACAGAGAGTTTCATATTTTATTTTGACAACAATATATTGTTTTTAGACTACGTCTGCCGTTAACATTGTATCGATGCGCCATATCTGGTAAACGTTAACCTGCTCTCGCGAGATTTTATTTGCCGCGAGAGTTTACGATATCTGGCCGAGTAGCGCATCTGTGGTATTTAGGTCTTTGTTTCTACCGAACAACGTTTGTAACCTTGACGCGGATTGGTTGACCTTTCGAAGAAGGGTACGTTACCCTTACTGTAATCCACTGAATTTCGGTGATTTTACAGAAATACATTTTGGATCTGGACTGACCAGCAATCGTAACATCTCGGCATTTTTTTATTTTACACAACAAATCGTAACCTTCAAATTGCGCCGACCATCTTTTTTTCAAGATATTTCTTGTTTAAATTAACCGAATGTGTGTGTGGTATTCATTCATTGCTGTTCAGTTCTTTGTTTAAAAAAGTAACAAACGTCTCGCCGTCAAGTTTCGAGTTTGTGAATATTCAAAGCGATTATTTTATTGTTAACACTGGATTAAATTATGGTACTTATTGCTAATAAAATGTTTTTGCTATTTTATCGCCAAATTTGATGATTCAAGGAAAACTTGTGTGTATCGGACCACACAAATATTGTCTTATTATAGTACACATGTATGTCACTTCTTGAACGGCATATCAGGTTATGTTAAATAGGTGTGGCATTTTCCATGATCCGAAGAGATTCTAGTTTCCATGCCTAAACATACACTAATCTTAATCTCGATGAGATATGACATAACTACTCTGTCGCTTCACACATATTAAACGACGATGGAATTGAGTCCTTTTATATCGATGCGTGGAAACGGTTATTCGAGGAATACGTAATGGATACTTCAGAACACGTAATCTTTAATTGAATTCACCTCCACGTGTTTTCACTTTTATTTGAATTCAATGAGCTTGTATACTTACTCACATAGTGCGGAAACCAAATATGCATGCTTGATTTGTCTGCAGGTTTGTTACGGAGAACACATTTAGGCAAGTCGATGCTGTTGATTTCTGTGTTTCTGAAGGTGCCAAGTTGGCCATAACTATAACACAGGCAAAACTGGACATGGTTCATCAAATACGGACAGAGTGTTTTGGTAACCACTTACTTTATTTCACTATACCGGAAATTGCTTAAGCACATTGGAACAGTATAAAAGTCCCCTACGTGTACCGTCCAGATCTCAATAAAAAAACAGTACAGCAACAATACCAAAAATATATAATCGAACTTCAAGGCCAGCTCAATGACAATTTACACTATGATTACGGAGGCATTAACATAAGACACAAATATTATATTTTTGGTCAGCCCGAACATTTTCCTAAAGTTCATACCAAACATTAACCATGACGACTCATAAGCTTTTAAAAGCTAACAGCGAACCAATTATCTTAGTCGTAATAAGTCACGTGTTACCTGACATTAGAATTTGTGACAAAGACTTCAGCTGCCAATTTCTCCGATGTTAACGCTATTCAGACGCTTAATTCTGCTTTACTGAATTCTAAAAAAAGTCTTGCCAACATATTCTATGGATTTTGACAATAAAAAACATCGGGCATATTATACTTTTCTATTTATTGACATTTATAATTGTATTCAGCGATAATTGAAGTGCCATTTTAATTGTGTTGCTTTAAGGGGTCTAAATGCGTCCATTTTATATCGTACTGAAATGTTTGTATTACAGCCCTTTATTGCGTTTCATTTATTTTTATTTTTAAAGGTTACGCCGGTACCTGGATAGACGGAAATAACGATGATGCCACGGATAAGACTGATGTCGCCCAATGGGTTGCCTCCACGAACGAACCTATACCCCTTAACTTCTGGTACCCTGCTCAGCCGAATGCCCCGAACAATAACCACTGCTTATATCTGTATCTTTTAGGAAGTGGAACCAGTATGTTTGCAGATGCTATGTGCAATGATAAATTGAATATTCTTTGCGAAAAATAGAGACTTATTAATGTGTTTCCCTTCTTGGTACGTGATTCATTACCTTTTTGTCAAGTGTAAAAAAATTGTGATGCATTTGTAACATCTTTGAAACGTACACAATCTATTAAGTTTCAGCAGTCGATAAAACTGACTAAAGCACATTTTGTCGCAAAGAACATTTTTGGTATATTTGATTTTATTTACATTAAAGTATCGACATTACATGTTAGCTTCGAAGTCGTAGCACATTGTTGTTCATTACGTAGATTGGAATGCTGAGTGAAGCCTACCATAAGTCTCTAATTTTGTTAAAGAAGTACAGAACAGAACATATATTTTATTTAGACTTATACAAAGTACATCGTCTATATAGAACATTTCATATATATACATATATATACAAAGTGTTCACGTGACTGCATAGAAAATAGAAAATACATTACAGTTAACACTTATTCATTTACAGTCGAGGATGAACAACTGAATATAACTACATCAGTTTATATTATTCAATACATTGTTTCTTATAATTAAAGCTTTCTTGTAATATATTGCCAATTTGCAAAACATATTTTTGTTTCTTAATTGTAATAATTCCAAGAATTTAAACATATTTGGCCTAACGTAATAATATTGTTTAATAAACACTTTTCTCAAATCATGAAAACATGGACAGATTATAAAAAAATGGTACTCGTCTTCAATATCTCCTGTATTACAAAACTGGCATACTCTTTCATTTCTGTTTATTCTACTTCTTGAATATCTACCAGTATGGATCCTTAAAGAATCTAATTTTGTTAAAGCGATATAAACCTTGCGGAACCGTGTGTTAACGTAAGGTGTTCAAGGCAAATGGTACTGATATGAGTCTGTCCAATTCGAGAACAGTAATATATTCGATATCATACTATACAGAAGCCATCTAATAACTTGGAAGTATTTTCAGATAGTTATTTGATAAGCAAAAAAAGGATAAACTATTGTTTCTGTTTCCGTGGAATTAAAGCAGTAATTACATTTTTCACTGAACATGATATCACACTTGTCTTGTGGCTTCATCACTTCTTTCCGGTTTTATTCAGATGATTTAGCCGTGTGAAGGGAGGCAATCAGAGTTAGAGGAAATTACTTAAACAAAGCCGCTAATCAAGGGAGGTCATTCTTAATATTTACCCCAGAAAGCTGCACATGTTACTTAACATTTTTGTTTCATGTTTCAACATTTCCATATATCGCTTACGAGTATTGTCAGTCGTTCGCAAAAACTTCTATAAAGCATATATGATGTGTATTTGTGTGTGCAACCTGTCATGGGATTACCTGGCATTTATTTTAAAATCTTCAAGCACATTTGGTATGTTTAAATACATTTATCATGTGTAGACAATCATTCGGCGTAAATGAGAATATACACGAGAATATAATTTTGTTACCCGAGTTTTTTATGTAGTACATCTGTACGTCTTTTAGAAATCAAGGATTCGAATGCATGTATTAGATATCTACAATTCAATAATCATATTTCTACAATTCGAATAGTACTACATATATATCAAGTACTGTAATTGTAGACATGAGTACATTGTATATGAATCATATGACAAACCACCCATTAATTTGCATTTTGCATTGACTATTCCAAGAGCCCGACTTGCACAGTCTTAGCAGTCACTGAATAATCTAAATGTGCATTCAATATATGTAGGCCTACATTGATCAACTCATATCAACTTAATAGTAACAAGTATTAAAGCACAGAGAGAGAAGTACTTAGAGGGATGACAACGATATTCTTCGTAGTCGTGCACAACGAGACCATAGCTACTACGTATAGCGTTAAAGAATAGCAACAACAACAACTGTATCAACCCCACATGTAACTACGTATGGAAAGTGAACAATCTTAATTTACTAATATTAATTGTCATAGCATTCATCGACAACATTTAACTAAGTTGGCAAATCATTTGCACTTTCTACAAGTAATACTGTAATGAACCGTGCATCCGAAATTCGTCCTGTCCGAAACATGATAGTTTTATAAATGTCAAGTGACCTCGATTTCATGCTCATCAAAGTGATTCCACTTTTTCTTATATCTTAGAATTTATTTGTTAACATATTCATGCTATTTCATGTATCTATTTATTAACCATGGCGATGAACTTACAGTCGTAAACTCGTTCTGATTGGTTGCCAGCATCCCAGCATAAATGCCAGCATTACGGAACCTATAAAAAGGCAGACGAAACAGTATAACGACAGTATTCAGTGACACAGCCATGTCTTACGTCAGCCGCAAATTCAAACCTTCGTCAGGTAGAACAATAAAGTCTCCAAATTTAGTATTTACATTAAATATTAAACCACGCTATGAGTTACCTGCTTAGAACGACGCCAATGAGACTATACAACTAATTAATATGTTTTCGCGACTTCCCGCGACTATAGAGCTTCTAAACTATCTAATACGAACTAAGCCTATGGTCGTGTCCGCTGTTGCTCATTTACCCTCATTTTCGGTTGTCACTTATTATCGGTTGTCTGCTGTATCTGTCGTCAATTTAAATGATTAGATATTATTGTTATTGCATAATATGAAACGTAGAACTCGAATAGATCTAGAAGCCAATAAGATACAAGTAAAAAATTGCTGCCTGATGCAGCAAAGGTGGGTGCACGGCGTAAACAAAATGAAATAGAACAACTGCAATTTGAAGTAACAGTATGTGTTTATTATGCTTTAATGTGTAACTATATATTAATGTATAAAAAGTACATTTGTAGTTTTAGTAGTAGGAATTTATTAAGGAACAGACTAGTTTTTGTATGGACAGTTAAACAGAAATAAAAATTGATAGTGCGGAAAACTTTCATGATAATGAACATCATGCATGTAAATTAAGACAACATTATACATATCAAAATGCAAAACATTGATTGAAACATATTAACATAAATCACAATCATTATCACGGTAGAAATAAATAATGAAATACCGACAAATTTACATAATTAGTATTTACTAAAAATTAAAAAGAAGAACAATAATCACTAAATGATATTGCATATCATGTCAAAATGAGAGCACTACAGTTTAATTAACAACATGTCAGTGGACAAACAGACATCCAGCATCACACACTGAATTAATCAAGCAATGTGTGAATGTAAAATGAGTTTAGACATTTTGAAAGTTAGAAAAATAGTGTAATTTAATGTAAATGATAGCTAAAAAGTGACACATGAGAGAACTATAAAATGCTTCCTGAATGAACAAGTGGTAGGAAGTGAAAGCAGGCCGTAGTATATGAATGACTATTATAATAAGGCAAAGAACATAGCTAAGAGAAATAAAACCGTATTTACTTATATCTCAAACATATTTACAGTGGAAAGAAATAATGCAAAAGTGACCAAAATGCAACACAATAACTCAATACAAAAACATTAATCACTAAATGATATAGCACCTTGTCAAAATATGATATCACTTTAGTATGTAACAACCGCATGCTAGAATCACACACTGGATAAGTTATCAAGCAGTGTGAATGTATAATGAGTATAAACTTTGTGGAGGACTGGATAATGGTGAAATTGTATATGTAAATGAAAACTGTAAATGATACCTGAATCTACAAAAGTGATAGGAGGTGTACACAGACGGATTTAGCAGACTTAGTATATGAATGACTAGAGAAGTAAACAAAATAACATAGCAAAGAGAAATATAAACGTATTTACATATATCACATACATATTAACAGTAGAAAGAAATAATGCAATAATGACCAAAAAGCAAAAACGATTACTCAATACAATCAAAGCAAACAAATGGGGTGTGGGACAGTACATGTACCACTTGTCTATGTAGCCAAGCATATAAGTTTCTGTTTTGTAACTATAGTCAAACCTGTGTTAAAGACCACCTGCAAACAAAGACCACTATTGCAAAACCTGTCTGCAAAGACCATCAATTTTATCTCCCAGCAGACCATTTTAAATGATATTTAATATGTTAATAGAGACCACCTGTAAACAAAGACCACATTTTGCTGTTCCCAGGGGTGGTCTTTACAGACAGGTTTGACTGTAAACAGTTTTATAATATCAAAGTTTGTGTAACTAGGTAAGAAGGTTTGCATGGAATATGGAATAAAACAAAAACATAAGACATAAATGTGAAAAAGAATAACAAATTATTGAAGAAAGAATAAACATTTTTTCCAAGATATTTTCAATCAGACTTGTATTAGAAATGCTAGATTTTCAATCCAAAATAAAGAAAAATGGTCAGTAATAATGGTAGAACCTTAAGACTGTAAAACAAGTGAAATGTTTGTCACGATTGTAAATAAATGAAATACAAAGATATTAGACCCTTTATGTAACGTTTGTGAATATTTAATTATGAAATGACATATTAAATTCTATCCTCGCTAAATTAGAGTAAAATCAGTATGGCCAGGCATAAAGTTATGATAACACTAGCTTGCCATAGGTTATGAGTTATCTTGTTGCAGTGGGGTATTTTCCAATTAATTTTCAAAGCACAACTTTGATGAAAATGTAACAGGTTTTTTTGGAGATGAACAGCAGACAAGGTTTTCAAGTTTCAGACACCTGTGACCTTGACTTTTAACATTATGACCCCAAATTACAATATGAACTACTAGACTTCATACTGATACTTCCCAGCAAGTTGATGAAAATCTATCACTGGATTTTGGAGATAAAGGGACAACAAGGCAGACTGGACAGACAAACATACAACATGTGGAGACATAATGAATACAAGATGATGAACACATATGTACAAGCAATAACAAAGTTTATATAATTATACATTGTAGTTAAATATTAGTACTAAACTGTTTACTTCATATGCAGCTTAATTGCAAAAACATCATCTTTTATATAGTTTATACATGAATCCAGGTCAAATCATCCAAGCTTTGTTTTAAAGGAAACTACTTTGAGCTTAGTCAGTAACAAAAAGTATGTTAGACCAGTTGTATCAAAAGTTGAAAGTAGACTGCAGACACAGCATAGGGCTATTCAAGGAACATTTTTACCCAGTTTGGTTTAAACTGCTCTAGCAGCTTTAGATATAATATCCAAAATATGTCAGCGAATCAGATGTTGGATGTAATTTTGGTACAGTACAATCATGTGCCATGTTCATAGCAAATCAGCCAAAGGGTAAATAGATTTTTTTAGAAAAAATGTCTGGCAATCAGAAGCCCAAGTGGCTATTTTGGAATTCGAGTGGGGCTGAGTGGGGCTGTGTGACACAATATTTGAGGACAATCATGCAATGAACAAATCTCGAATGAGTTAAATAATTAAAAGATATCAAAGTGAAACAAACAGCAATAAAACACCTGAAGACTGAGGCAAGACATGAATATTGCAAAAGCACATTAATGTAAGAACTGTTACAAGTATCAAAGACAAGCAAAGTCAACTATCAAAACACAGTACAATATATTCAAATGAGAGGCCCAAGCAAAAATTAAATCAAAATAAGGGAGAGCTTGGTTTTTTTTAAACTTTTGAGTGCTGACTGGGTTTTTTTACATGTGGTTTTTTGAAATACTTAACTTTTGCCATACAGTAAAAAGGTATGTATGTATAGTATTACTGTGTTTATGAGGTCGCCCGTCGCTGCGCACATTTTATAATGCACATTATGCTAATTTGGTCGACCCGGTATGTCTGCCGCACACCATAAATATACTTTTTTGATGCCAGTAGAGGAGTATAGGTCAAACAGACAATTTTTGAAGCCAAATACATTTTCCTGGCATCTAACCAGTACTTTCCTGGAATCTACCCAGTACTTTCCTGGTTACATGCCAAGGCGTATGCACAAATATTATAAATATTGTCCCTGAAGTAAATTTCATTGCACTAACAAGCTGATTTTATACATTTAAGAATAAAGGGCCAGAAAATACTGCACTCCACAGGATGCAATATATTAACCCCATTACCTACAGAAATAAAGTTACTGCTAATGGTAAATTTCAATTTTTAAAAGCCACCAATGAAGAAAATAAAGTGGTGGGTAAGAGGTTGTTGAGGGGAGTTTTTTTCTCTCTCTGAAACAGTCGTAAATCAAGAATAAAATCCACATTTTTTGTTTCTAGGGTTCCCTCTGTCATTCGCCAATAACATCAAATGTGAAAAAGACAATAATTTGGCAACAGGTTTTCAATTTTGGCAACAAAAATATTCCAAAAGAAATTATACTTGTAAGCAATTGCATAATTTTTCATGCTTTTTATCAAAACTGGTGTGTACTTTGAATATGCCACAGGGAATCATGTCTTCAAATTAAAAAAAATTAGCACCTTCAATACCGGGATATGAATAAATACCGAATGATATCAGAAATGGAAGTATCTAGTTTTTCGCATAACTTTGATTGCAGTGTCAGTTGTTCCAAATAGATAAGGGATCACTGTCCTTGTAAGTGCAAGTGACACTTATTTAAGGTTTACACAAGGCAACAATATGAAGCTCTAATGTTCATCTTGCATATCTGGGAACATCTGCTTCACCATTCCTACAGGTACCACAACTACTTTGTCATCTATTGTTAAGAAGGAGAACTCATCTTCTTCCTGACAAACACTATCCACCTCATCAATTACGTCTTCTACTGGAAATTCTGTTTTCTGTTAAAATACAATAGTATAGGTATATTGCAGGTAATTTGAACTTGCTATTTAAATTTGTATAGCAGAATATCAATGTATCATTTCCTATAATTGCAATAATTAACCTCACAATTTGTGTTGTTCAAGACACAACACAAATCAGATTTCCCACCCTTCCCAAAAAAAATTCAAGGACTCTTCAAAGGGTATTTTCACAAAATTCAAGGACCAAAACAGCATGTGTACTGCTATTTTATTCATTCAACATGTCTTTCAAATTAACTTTTTCCATGAACATTTAAGTATTAAACTTCAAATTATGAACTTATATACAAGGAAATGTTACACGCACTTCAATGCGAGTTTTCCAAGGCTTTCAAAGTCACTATTTTTTATCTGTTTAAAGTGAGTTTATTATACAGTAGGAGAACCATGTGACATACCGTGACTAAGGTCTGGGATGTTGTTGAAAGGGAAACTTCATTTCTGTAGGTATTTGTAACACTGTCTGTTATGACAAGTCTCCAGGTTGAAAGGTTTCATTCACACATTTGCACCATAAGGCCACCTAACATTTGTTTGTTGCATCTTCAAAATATATGTTCTTTATTTTGACATTCTCAGTACCTCACATACAGCTTCTTCGGAACTTCCTGCAATAAAAGGTAAATCAATAAAATACTGCATTAGACTTTCCAATGGATAATAATGCATTTTGCCTTTCATCTCAAATAATGTTTTAGAACAGCCATTCATTTGCTGATCGTGTATCTGAAGACATCAATTTGAAGATGTCATCAGACAATTATCTTAATTGAGATTCTCCATCTATCATTGGCAGTGTTTTCCGTGGACTTTTAAAATTGAAAGTCATTGCAATTTCATATCCGAGGCCAGGGTCATTTCCAAGTATTGGAGGTCATACAGGAATATGCTAAATCGAGTCGACGTTTATGTACTTAGACACATTCAGTCTGCATGTAATAATGAAATTGAAAGTTGAAACTGAAAGTACATTTTCGGAAAATTGCTGTAAGGTTAGAACATGTGATCAGTGTATTTAATACAACCTGCGAGTTTAAACGTTTACATGTTAATTATCACGCATGTTTGAACGATACATGACTTATGAAAGAGGGAAAATACTGCAAAATATTAAACAGAGCACAGAGACGAATGCTGGCTGCATCATAACAATAACAAATAAAATGTAGGTCAACCACGCGATGGGTCAACCACAATGTTGAAACGATAAAATTCAATAATTTTACAGTTGAAAATATTAGTTAATGACATCAATCATAATATACAACAAAATCACATACCTTAATTTAGCTTTTGTAGCCTACAAAATCAATAATGACGTTACAACACACAATCGTTCGCTTCCCGACATATATTCCCGCCGGTCTGCGCAGGCGCACAATAGGCTCTGGGGTGGGACTGAAACCCGTTATCCGGGATCCGTGATTCTCCGGGATCGATTTTTAAAAATTGTTCGAGTGGAACATATGTTAACTGAAGGGTGTGAACGAATGTTCCTCTATCCGGTATTGACCGTTGATACCTACGATATAGTCCAAAATATCGATCCCGGATTTTCCCACCAAAGTCCCGGATTTTAGTCCCACCCTAGGCTCTGTTCGATTTTTCCCCAAATTTTGTTCTTAACCGAGTCCATTGCAAAACGACGCTAACAGAACTCAATATGCACGGCGTTGACACGCCGTGCAATAAACAGGCAAGACCTGTGAATTAAACATATCATCTACACAAGCTAGTTGTTTGTTGTATTTCTCGATGTATCTGGTTAGTAAGTACATGTGGCTTACAATACAGCATCACCAGCATATAACAGTATGTAAATAAGACCGCCATAAACATGTTAACTTTACGTACATAATTTTGAATTGTATCTGTGTAAAAATCAGACAAAACCATTCCTTGCTTTCAATTTTTGCACTTATCAATATTTTGCCTCGGACGGAGAGGCGGGACTGACCCAGGGGTATAAGACAATTTGTCTTGTTTGAGGTATAATTCCCCACCAAGCATTTTGTCTAAATCACCACATTTGGAGATGTCTTATTCATTCATTTCCGACATATTATTCCACAAATGACGTCACTTAAAGAAGAGGTTGGAAATCGTACAGCGGCGCTCAATTATTAAGACAATACGGAATAGTTCAGCTGGCTATGTCTTCAAAAAACAGGGGTTCCATTTGACCCTTGAATTGACCCTTTAACCCCTGGAATTTCAAAAAAGCCAAATTTTTACCCTAAGGCCCTTGAAATTCAGCACCTAGTGGAACCCCTAAAATTCTGTGTGACTTTAGTAAAAGGTGTATCAAAATACATCAGAGGAATTTGCTAGTTTGCGAAAATTACCGTAATGTCACCGTAAGAAAGATATTATCATGAAACTAGAGTAATCGAATCTGAGTTTAAGAAGAAATTGCCGGCAAATTCAGAGATGTATGCTTTAGATATCGTCAGCACTGGCTTTTATTAGAGTATGTTGACAAGCGACTGTCGTTTGACAACTTCTAGTGGGCGTTTGAAATCGATTTGTCATGTGTGTGCAAAGATAACATAGTTTAGATCGGAGCAATCAGTCATACGCGCACCTCCGCGGAAAGATTCTTCGTAATCACACGATCTCCTTTTTCAGAATTCGTTTAAAATGGAATGTGTTATATACATTTCATCTGTAAAACAAGAATAAGTAATGCAAGTACGACTACTTTTATGAAGAATTTGACTTTTATTTTAATGAGGAAATGTAGTGAATAGAAATATGATACTATGAAACAAATATGAAACAACTGGTACAAGTGTGAAAAACTATGAAAATAAGGCATTTCATAAAAAACACTAAAAAGACATGATTGAAACTCTGGGTCACTCGAAACACCGGATAACTCGAGCTTTTCGGATGGACCCCAGCGTCCTCGAGTTATCGAAGTTTAACTGAATCAACAAAATTAATCAATATCACCTGCAGAAACACATTCCGAAAAAGGAGAAAGAATAAGTTGCTACAGGGCACGCCTTTTTTAAGTGCTATCCCTGATGGGTGATATGGCAACAACATTTAATGCCAGTGTGGGGCGACTTGTTACGACCGCCACACTGCATCGGCAAAACAACTGAAATAACAAGAGAGAGAGAATAAGAAGCTACAGGGAACGTCACATATAAGTGCTATTAATTATATAGTGCCAACATAATAAAACCGTAAATTAATTTCAAAAATGTGCACGATGGATTCTACTCATTTATTACGTTCAGTATACTTGTATGTGATAGCATTTTCAATAGTCTCGTGCTGGCAACCTTCCATAACGCTGTGGTAAAAGCTGAATGAATTTAGAATTACTATATTCCGTCAATTCATTGTGGATGAAGATATTGCTCGCCTGGGGATTGCATTAAGCAATGTCATTGACATGGCCAACTATAAGAACATTATATAGATGTCTGCACGTAGTAAGTACCGAAATCCAATGAAACACTACCTTCGAGCACTTAAACAGTCACGTGTTTAAAGTGGGAGGGATCTAGAAATACACTAGCCCGATGTCCCGGACTAGTCTAATAACCAACACTTGAGTTGAAGTTTGTCCCGGACAAGCCTGTTTTTAAAGCTAACCAACATCAGCAATTGTTCAGTTTTAAGTCAAATCTTAGAATCCCACAAACACATTCATGTCATGATTTAATTATAGATCGTGAAGCTATCATTGTGTATGTTTATTTGTTGCTAAATTGACCGATATTCTCGGACAACTAGCTTCCAATGCCAGACAAGTCACTGATTTTTACATTTCCATTAGTCCGGGACAAGTGTCTTTGAAAAAAACACCCTAGAGCTCTGAGTGGTATAACATTTTGATAGCTGTATGGTAGAGTCAAACCACAAGAATAACGTTTCATTTTCACACAAAAAAACGTTCTATAAGTTTGATATCGACGCGAATTAATCTGAACCAAAAGTAGTCTATTTTTAGACTTTAAAGCGAAAGTAGGAATTTCCTGTGACCTTAATTAGAAACTCTTGAGTTTTTACAGGGAATGCAATTAAGTATCATGAAACATATAGATCAAAAAGCGTTTTCCATAGGAACGTTTCGTGTCAGATATGTCCTGAAAAATATTTGTTGTGCAACATAAACAAATGCGGAGATGTTACGATTGCTGGTCACACAAGTTCCAAATTGGATTTCGGTAAATTCACCGATGGATTTCGGTGAGGTAACATACCATTTATCGAAAGGTTAAACAATCCGCGTCAATGTTACAAACGTTGTTCGGTTGAAGAGAAATTGCCTTGGTGGTTAACGGCATATTTGATTGGTTTACACAACACTGATATGCAAAAGGCAAAAATCGGTGCCAATCTCCTACACAGTGGTCTCCCATTACAAACAACAAAGACCTCCGGTATTGCAAATATTAAAACACTGTACATATTGCTAATTATATTAGTTGTATTTCGATTTCATTACTTTTACATTGTTTTTGGTTATTTCAAATATACAGTACGCTGTTTACTTGAGAATTGTTATCAACAAAATTGTATTTGATTAGCCAATGAAAACAAGGTTTAGAAAATGTTGAACAATAAACATTTAGTGCTTAATAACAGATAGCAGTACGCTAAACAGATTTTAAATCCGATATAGGAGATCAAATAAAAGGGTAAAAAGGGAAATAAATAACGAAGCATCTTGTCATTTAGAAGTGCAACCGTCGTTTTATTGTTTAAATACGCATTGCCATGTGATAAATGTCAAGGTGGTAGGGGGAAATACTCATTGTGAGGACTGTACCGCCAGGGGAGATAATCAATGTGAGGAATGTACCGCCAGGGGAGATAATCATTGTGAGGACTGTACCGCCAGGGGAGAAACTCATTGTGAGGACTGTACCGCCAGGGGAGGAACTCATTGTGAGGAGTGTACCGCCAGGGAAGAAACTCATTGTGAGGACTGTACCGCCAGGGGAGGTAACCATTGTCAGGAGCGTAACATCAGGGGAGATAATCAATGTGAGGAGTGTACCGCCAGGGGAGATAATCATTGTGAGGACTGTACCGCCAGGGGAGATAATCATTGTGAGCACTGTACCGCCAGGGGCGACAATCATTGTGAGGACTGTACCGCCAGGGAGGCAATCATTGTGAGGACTGTACCGCCAGGGAGACAATCATTGTGAGGAATGTACAGCCAGGGGCGACAATCATTGTGAGGAATGTACCGCCAGGGGCGACAATCATTGTGAGGACTGTACAGCCAGGGGCGACAATCATTGTGAGGACTGTACAGCCAGGGGCGACAATCATTGTGAGGAATGTACAGCCAGGGAGACAATCATTGTGAGGAATGTACAGCCAGGGACGACAATCATTGTGAGGAATGTACCACCAGGGAGACAATCATTGTGGGGACTGTACAGCCAGGGGCGACAATCATTGTGAGGAATGTACAGCCAGGGAGACAATCATTGTGAGGAATGTACAGCCAGGGACGACAATCATTGTGAGGAATGTACCGCCAGGGGCGACAATCATTGTGAGGACTGTACAGCCAGGGGCGACAATCATTGTGAGGACTGTACAGCCAGGGGCGACAATCATTGTGAGGAATGTA
Source organism: Mactromeris polynyma (assembly GCA_032209605.1). Classification (NCBI taxonomy): domain Eukaryota; kingdom Metazoa; phylum Mollusca; class Bivalvia; order Venerida; family Mactridae; genus Mactromeris; species Mactromeris polynyma. The sequence continues at coordinate 777,651 of JASFXZ010000066.1, forward strand.
CAGCCAGGGAGACAATCATTGTGAGGAATGTACAGCCAGGGACGACAATCATTGTGAGGAATGTACCGCCAGGGAGACAATCATTGTGAGGAGTGTACCGCCAGGGAGATAATCATTGTGAGGAGTGTACCGCCAGGGAGACAATCATTGTGAGGACTGTACCGCCAGGGAGACAATCATTGTGAGGAGTGTACCGCCAGGGAGATAATCTTTGTGAGGAGTGTACCGCCAGGGGAGATAATCATTGTGAGGAGTGTACCGCCAGGGAGACAATCATTGTGAGGACTGTACCGCCAGGGAGACAATCATTGTGAGGAGTGTATTGCAGTGTATGCTAAAACTATGCAATCCTACTTGATTTCCCTACTCGTAGTAATAGATCCAGTCGTCAATAGCATCAGCTATATTTTACTTTCAATAACTAATTCATAACACATAAGGCACTTAAGGAGGTTAAAGGGTACATACATTAGGGAACAGAGGCGCAAGGAATGACCTGGCAGACCCTAAGGTATAACTTGGATATAAGAAATAACTAAGAGAATCAAACATATCTGTGTTGTGTCATTCAGACTATTCGACCTATTCGTGGATTAATAAATAGACACCGCAAGACAATTTTCAGGTCGTAGATTCGACCCCCTCCCCCGCCCTGAGCTCCGACATGCACACTTAGCCACCTCCCGGGACGTGCCAGAAATATTCCAGTACCAGAAATACGTCATAACAGAACATCAACCATATTTAGGTTGATAACGTGTACATCTGCATTAAACAAAAAAAATCACCATGACTACGGGGTCAAAAAATATGGTACATGCGTGCAAACTTTACCTTTTTGTTGTCAGATAAAAAGTATCCATTTCAATCTGTCATACAACGGTAATGCTAATATCCAAATACTTTATCGATAGCACGGTGTTTACACTATACACGGTATATTCCAGGTCACACAACAGTAAATTTACACTGAGCAAAAAAAAGACACCATATGTAGTTGAAATTGACACATTTTGTTAGACTGGTGCTAGATATATTGCTAATCAACATAGAGCGGTTCGTGTAGAATATCTGTATATTATTCCGCAAACACATTCAAACATACTTTATGACTTCAGCAACAGAGTATAAATTATTAATCCTATTTAACAGGGCGCCATGCCAATAGCAGACGACAATTTCATTTTGTTTTCTCTGCGTCGCGGGAAAATGGCGCGCTATTCGTATTGGTAGAAAGCTGATGACAGCTGAATGCGTACAGAATGCAATGACGCTCGGATTATCACGATCAAGTATTGAGTACGAAAAGTCAACTGTTGTATGCCTCGTCTTTAATCAATTAATAATAAAATGATACTATTATTCAGAAGTTTACAAATTACCGTGGTCGCGAATGTTTGAATACTTTTAAAACAATTGTCTAAAATTTAAAGGCCCAAAAATGATACTTTTTACACTTATTGGCCGATGCTTTCCAATAATTTCTCTCTACTTTTCGTCAAGAAATTATGAACGATATCATGTTTTGAAAATACGTCATGTTTCACCTTTTCGCGATTCCCGTAAATTGCCGATGTGCTTCCGTGGCTTTCCGTATGCGATATAAATACATGTATTCATTTGTGTGGTCAAACTCAATTACAACAGCAACAAGTAATCATATTTCAATACATCTCCAGCTGTCTGATGCAATTAGGAACATCGGCATTTAACGAGTGTAAACAAAAGCTAGAAACTAAGTTAAATCAACCGGTCGATACGTTAAGAAATAACTTCTTTTTACATCGATATTGAATCTCATGAAATTTGAAGGGAAACTATTGGTGCCTGAATAACTAAGTTTTAAGGGATTTTCAACGTAGTAATAGTGTCGCTTCTATCTATTTATACTGAAGAGAATAACAAATATCCATGTCAAACTGAATATCGTCGCTAAATAAAGATTATCTGTTTTAATCCATCGGTATGTTTTTGTCCTCGCGCAACAATTGCCGACTTCATGCACCAGGCTACATTCAGTGTGAGGTACATCGGTAAAACCTCTCCGCTCAACATTTGAAAGAAAACAGCACAATTTTAGAAACTGTGTGGTATACATGTACTATTTCAATTGGAATTACATTACTTATTTCTCAGAGGAAAGGAATCGGGAGGTAAATGTGCTCAGAAAAAAGATGTCGATTAAGTGAGAAATGGCTGGCATTTTAAATAGGGTTGTCACATAAATAGCTAAATACTTTATGTTCATGCTGGGTCATAAAAACAGTTATTTACCTTCAAATCGAACACAATAAATGTTGGAACAAGACATAAGTGGAATATGATAAAATGTAATCGGAAAGGTTCCTATATCACCCACTGGTATAATACAGACTCTTATAATATAGGAGTGCATTAAGTGTGATCAATGGTTGATATATAATCTTTCTATCGCGGTCCCAGATGATTTCTCGTCACATTTACCCGACAGTAACACCATCAATGGACGGACCCCGATACGTAGACAACTGAATAATATATATCCCTCTACGTTGAGATGAATAATTTAAATGGAATATTCTAAATCGATAAAGTTTGTCATTAAAATTGATTTTGAATAATAATCTGTAATCGTATCAAATGACGAAATCGATAAATCCGCCACTCAAAGTAAAACTAATCCGAGTTGGATAATGAATGAAAGATGCGTGGTAACGCAGACGATATATGCCTACGCGCGTATTGTAGAATTCCTGAACTGGTGCAGTTTTTTTTATTTCATGACGCACGTGATAGACGGAAGGAATTAAAACTGATAAAACCCAACAATGTACCGGATCGGTGATGCAGAGAGAGCAGGATATGGCAGCATGTTGTTCTGTCTGTTTGTATACACCAATGCTTTACTGACTGCTTGATTGGATCTGAGTTTGCTACAAGTAAGACAATATATCTTGTCAAAGCAAAGTATATACCATTTCGGCCCCTTGTATGTACGGTCCCCTGTCTGAACGGCCCCTTGTCTGTACAACCCCTTGTCTATACGGTCCCCCTATACGGCCCCTTGTCTTTACGGTCCCTTGACTATACGACCCCTTGTCTATACGGCCATGTCTATACGGCTCCTTGTCTATACGACCCCTTATCTATACGGTCCCTTCTCTATACGAACCCTTGCCTATACGGTCCCTTGTCTATACGGTCCCTTGACTATACGACCCCTTGTCTATACGATCCCTTTGTTTATACAGTCCCTTGTCAATACGATCCCTTGTCTATACGGTCCCTTGTCTATACGGCCCCTTCTCTATACGACCCCTTGTCTATACGGTCCCTTGTCTATACGGTCCCTTGACTATACGACCCCCTGTCTATACGATCCCTTGTCTATACGGTCCTTAGTCTGTACGGCCCCTTTTCTAACAGGTCGTGCATTCGCGCACATTATCTCTACCAGCAACACCTTCACCACAATAGTTACAATCATCATCACTATCACCAGCACCGCCATCACTATCACAACCACCACCATCACTATCACAACCACCGCCATTACTATCACAACCACCACCATCACTATCACAACCACCGCCATTACTATCACAACCACCGCCATCACTATCACCACCATCGCCATTACTATCACAACCACCGCCATTACTAGCACAACCACCGCCATTACTAGCACAACCACCGCCATCACTAGCACAACCACCGCATTTACTAGCACAACCACCGCCATCACTATCACCACCACCGCCATTACTAGCACAACCACCGCCATCACTATCACCACCACCGCCATCACTATCACAACCACCGCCATTACTAGCACAACCACAGCCATTACTAGCACAACCACCGCCATCACTATCACAACCACCGCCATTACTAGCACAACCACCGCCATCACTATCACAACCACCGCCATTACTAGCACAACCAACGCCATTACTAGCACAACCACCGCCATCACTATCACCACCACCGCCATCACTAGCACAACCACCGCCATTACTAGCACAACCACCGCCATCACTATCACAACCACCGCCATTACTAGCACAACCACCGCCATTACTAGCACAACCACCGCCATTACTAGCACAACCACCGCCATTACTAGCACAACCACCGCCATCACTATCACCACCACCGCCATCACTATCACAACCACCGCCATTACTATCACAACCACCGCCATTACTAGCACAACCACCGCCATCACTATCACCACCACCGCCATCACTATCACAACCACCGCCATCACTACCACAACCACCGCCATCACTATCACAACCACCGCCATCACTTTCACCACCACCGCCATCACTATCACAACCACTGTCACCAACAGCAGCATCATGAACAAGAACATGACTATCATCAAGATCATAATCATCATCATATAATCTAACACAATCTTCATCACCAACATCACTATCATAATAATCATTTTATTCACCATCATCACCATAATCACCACCACCACCACCATACTATCATCAGCATTCAAACTTTCTCTGCTTTCGAGATTGGAGATTTAAGTGAGTGAAACAGACAATAATGCCTACGGAGAGCTTTGTCTATGATACATTTTCTCAGAGATTTGAGATAAAACCTAGACTTAGTCACACACGGGAATGAGTCAAATAAGCCTAATGCTTTTTGTCACAATCGGTCGTAAAGAAGTTATGAATGGAACTTACCGTTTTAGATCATAGATCTACTTCACTGCAGAATAACACCGTGTAAGTATCCACAATGAACGAAACGTTTTCTACACTTGGAGCAGCACAGAACATAAAGTTATTACAAAATGTACTGCCCGAAAATAACGCGAGAATATATAAAACCGTTTACAAAATGTTTACAGAAAAACTCATTTACGGCACAGTATCCATTTAAAGTTGTTTACTGTTCTTACGTATAGTGAAATATTACTTGAAGAACAAATATTGATAAACCAAAATCACAAAAATCAATGTATTTTAATTATTTTCAAATTTCTAAACATTTCTAAAATTTACCGGATGTAAACACTACGTACAGGTTTACTTATTGTGTATGTACGTGTGTATTTATATATGAAAAGAATTCGAATTTCTGTTTAAATAATTTGGTTCAAATTTCGTGGTGTATTTATGTAAGGCATTGTGTGGTATACGTTTTAATGGGACTTACAACGAACTGAATTGCTTTACAATTTCACCTGAAAATATTTATTAAGCTGGTGAAGTCGCCATGTGTTTAGACAAGTTTATCAGTATACACATTTATGGATTAACTCTATACACTGCATAGTAAATTAGTTTTTTCATAATTGGATCCTCTTAAACGGAAATAAATCATTTATCCCGTAATCAACACTTCATTCAGGAGAAATAAACAACAAAACACTGTCATGAATTTGGAATAGTCTCGTATTGTATTGTATCCAATATACATATATGTGGTCACATCTTTTATAATATTTCATTATACCAAAGAGAACAATGACAATACTGAAATACAATTTGATAACGTTCATTCTAATTAACACAACACTGTTCAATGTTCACGCTAGTTAATGCAACACTGTTCAATGTTCACGCTAATTAATGCAACACTGTTCAATGTTCACGCTAATTAATGCAACCCTGTTCAATGTTCACGCTAATTAATGCAACACGGTTCAATGTTCACGCTAATTAATGCAACACTGTTCAATGTTCACGCTAATTAACGCAACCCTGTTCAATGTTCACGCTAATTAATGCAACACGGTTCAATGTTCACGCTAATTAATACAACACTGTCGAATGAATCCATACATATAAAAACACGTACATGAAGTGCGAACTGAATCTGAACTGTTCAAACAATGTTCCTCATTATAATGTTTCATGTGACACTTCTGTCTACTCCAGTATAGTCTCTAAATTAATAAAGTTCATTCTAATTACATTAACATGTCCCTGAAAAGTGCATTATGTTTGCCTGCTAATATTTAAATACATGAACTTGCAATTGAAATTCGTTCGTGGGTGAAAACTATCATGGATGGGTGGGAAGGGTATCTCACAGTACGATATATTCAACACACTGCGAAGACTTCGAATACATTGAAAACCATTTAACTCGGTATAGACACTAACTACGCACGATTTTCTCGTGCGAAATACTACACAAAATTCAACGACTGAATGATTGATTAAACCTTGGATAAATACGTACATGTAGAATGTATTTTACACTCCGGTAAATGCACACACAATTCTGTTAAGTATTTATCAATATCAAAAGTATATTTGGAAAGGAAAGAAAGTATACTAGCTTATTCAATCGAGTTTTATTCAAAATTTTATCAATAGAAATATAAATGAGTTGTCTCCCTTTAGTCTACACAATCTTATCGATGACAAATCAATTATATAATTTCTCTCATCACAAAAACGCCGTTTTGTTTTTTCTTTAAGTTTGGGATTGTGCCATTTAGTTTTATCACATCTTTGTAGGGATGTGACTTAACACTCCTAATGCACTTGTGATAATGTAAAATCTATCTTATAGTCTATTTTACAGATATAATGTGAATAAATTACAATTATTTTGTATAATGGAAATTCGTTATCCGTAATGATTAAGAAATGGTAGACAACTCTTGGAATATTATTACAATGAATTTGTTTGGATTGTCGCCCTTTGTTCTACGGAACGATATTGAGCAACAAATCTGTAAACTTTAATTATCAAACTAAGCACGTGACTTAAACATAGAATTTAATTCATAGTCGGATCAATTTATTGAAATATAATTAACGCTCAGCACAAAGGTTAAATGACACTACACATTTTATAAACATAATTTCTTAAAGTTTATTAAGAATCAAATTAAGAGTAAATGGTCTTCAGTTTAGTTACGCAGTATTATATTACATACATCTGTAAGAATCTTGCTTATATAGTATATGTCAGTACTTACATGTTAATTATTTGTTTCTTTGCTGTAAATTTTTTACTTGTAACTGTATATAAATGTAAATATGTTCTGCTCTCCTATATATGGAGGTTAATAAAATATCTAACAATAAAACACTTTAGACAGTTGGTACAATATGACAACTAATTAAAATATTAATTGCGTTTTTAATGAATTTAAGTTTATTTGCATAATGTTTGTTTTACCACTGTATTAAATAGTCTGGATTACCAGCCCCTACTGCTACATACTGAATTTCGGTGAATTTACTGAAATCCATTTTGGATCAGAAGTGACCAGCAATCGTAAAATCTCGGCATATTTTTTTGCTGCACAACAAATCTTTACATTCAAATTGCGCCGACCATCTTTTTAAAATATTTCTTGTTTAACATAATTCATTCTCAGATCATTCCGTTTGGAATTCAAACGAACACTTTAAAAGTGTTGGCATTGAAATCTACGTTGCTTCTATAGTATAGATAGAACTACAAGCAGATTGATAAAAAAACATCAAAATTTAAGTTACGTAATGTTACTTCCGTGATCAGCGTCGTCAAAAATATCGCGTCTTTGAGATTGTTTCGGTAACAGTTACTTGTTGAGGAGAGAAATATCTTAACATGTTATAATATTACATGAATATCAGATGGCTTCCTGTGTGGCAGTACGTATTGTCAACATGAGGGAAATACTATTACCCGAGGTGAAGAAATTAAAAAAAATATGGGGCAATCTCTGAAATGTTTGGCCCAAATGCACTAAGATTCATTTTTGAGAAAAGCGCCATAAAGATAACGTCAGGTTTTCACATTAATTGCAACAGCTAGTTGAAACATTTCAGTGAATTGTTTATGATTAAGCGGGGAGCAGAAGCAAAACAATTATCGGTATTATTAAGATGGCTCCTTTTCTTAAGGAAAAGAAATAAAAACATTTATTTGTAAAATAGAATTGTATCTGAAAACATAATTGTGAAACTCAGATTTTTTTGTAGATCTAGTCTTGAGGGCCGTTTTTAAAGTGTTGTAATTCCATAAAAGAATGTCGTTTTGCAATAGTTTTTGTTTTGTAGTAACCTACAAATATCCCTGCATTCAGGAATGTTAATAACTCAATTATCACTCAAAAATATCAGAGGATGCCACATATGTGTATGTAATAGTACACAGACATGCTGAACATTAATATTTAATCATATTTTACATGTTTATTCAAAATTACCTATTTGTTTTTCTATTAGTGTATGTTATCGTACGTATGTCTACAATGCGGATTTGCATTTGTTTAGTGATGTGAAATAGACATATGCATTGAGAATGACTAATTCTGTTCCCACTAGGATTTTGATACGGTGCACTACTGCGCACTTTATCAGTGCGTGCTTGTGGTATATAAATGTGCATCGTATAATCAAATCTTGTTTGAAGTATCTCTCAAGTCGCGATGTTTTATCTGAAATTACTGGCATGTTTTGTAAGTGTCGTGTCTTTATGTGGAGGATTTGTTATGCTGAGTAGGGATCACTCCAAAGAACTATCGGTGTCAAACGGAGGACAACTCGGATATTGGGGTACACCGGAATTTTGTCCCTTAGGAACGTATGCCTCGGGATATAGTATGAAGGTATGTTGTTTAAGATGATATCTGCCCTAGTAAATAGCCATGTTTGCGTTTTAGCAATATTTTTGAAACTACAGATTATAGCAAGATGAAATGTACACCGTCTTATCGTTATCGTCCTTCAACTAACAATGCTATAATTTTGTAAAAATGTTGAAAAATAATGAAGTTATTTGAACTTTTGGTACTGTCAAATTGTACATGTTGGTCCGGCAAATCAGGCTAATTGCAAGCATTAATTTTGCAAACGAAACTATTCGTGTTAACCACTTAATTATTGCGATAATTATGTAGCTATCTAGTTAATATTCGTGATACATTACAGTACTATGCCACCATACGAAACACATGTATACAAAGATAATAATCAAATCTACCTCATGCTATCGAAATTTTTATCGAAACAAAAACATAAAATGAAGTTTTTATTCCAAAATAACAACAACAGAAACAAGGGGCGAGTATGGAAAATCTAGTTTTTCACATTTATATTTTGAAAAAAAATTGAAAAGCATCAGCTAGTACACTTTCTCTCCTTTACAAAAACACTTTTGATATTAATAAATACTTAACAGAATTGTGTGTGCATTTACCGGAATGTAAAATATCACCAAAAGTCATTCTACAGTGTATAGAGTTAGTCCATAAATGTGTATATTGATAAACTTCACCACCTTAAGGTTCATGTTAAGTGTTTTTGGACCAAAACTGTTATCTAGTTTTTTTATGTAAAAAAACAACAAATTCCAATAAGTTTTACACCAATTTGTTCGTCTGAATTAGGAGAGTATTTCACATATTAAAAAACATCAAAAAAATTATAACTTTGATAATAAAATACAAAAATGATGTTGTTTACAAAATGACACATAAAATTTATAAGATATTAACAAATCTCATTTTCTTTCTGTATTACATTTATCATGTCCTGTTTTAGGTAGTAGGACCTAAAAATCCTGAAAATAGTATACAATAAGCTTAACATACTGACATAAAGAAGTGACATTTAAAAAAAATATCAACCTTGCCATGTGGTCACTAAATATTTTCTGTTTGGCAATAACATGTTAGATTTTAATGCTCGTACTACCTTAATATTAGTCATACCTATGTGTTTACTGTTCAATATTATCTTAAATTGTATTTGGTAAAAAGTTCTTTGTCGTGAGCATTTGATGGATTTTTTATTGTTCAAAGTCAAATATACAAGTATTTGGTCACTTATTCCATTATTTTGCACTTGATATATGTGTTGGAGGGGGGTCTTTTTTAATTAGGACCTTGACTTTTTTGTTATCTCTTCTAGTAACAACAGAATTAGACTGCACTTTTACCCTTTTGAAACACTTAACATGAACCTTAAGACAACTGTTACGACCAACTTTGCGTTGAAGAGACGATCAAATGTAAACAATACACTACTAAGAAAGGTCAATACATGTACTAAATTTTAACGCACGGCAAATAATTAAAATATAATTTAATGTTTTTACTGATACAATATTTTTCCTTTATAAGTATTTAACAGTTATTAAACACTTCTAGTACCAGAAGTGCCATACATTAGCCCAGCGGATGATATCGCGTCACTTATATATTGAATGAATTATTCACTTAACCTTTTCCGTAACCTGGCTGGTCATACGGGCACTTAATGTCTTGTGAACAATCTGTCTCCACATTGTCCTGTCTTCTGTACCCGTTTGGAGTCAGCAAAATTAACTGTCAATTCCTTGGTGTTGTCCTGACATCTTCTGTCTGCTTTTCTTCCTTCATCATCTTGAAGTACCTGTTGATGAATGATTGTCTTTGCTAAACCAGACAAGCGGGTGATGTGGCCATACCATAACAGCTTGTGTTTTTACACAATGGTGAGAATATCATCAAAAGTGTCTCTGGGTTCAAAGCTGTAATTCGCTGTATGTTTATTATTTCTTTTTGTGTTTTAAATGTATGTTATATTTCCCTTTCCCCTGTGCAACTCTTTCAGTTCATATTATAGTGTTCATGCTGTCTTCTGCCCAGTTTCGGCCTACTGTTGCCAGATATCTTAAATTGCCCTGTGATCTTTTCCACTCATTAATTTCCCCACCCCCCACTGTTTGTCCTCTTTGATTCTCCTAGTTATTCCTTATGGTTGAACATGTCATTCTGTGCACCTCTGTTCCCTTACGTATGTACCCTTAAACCTCCTCAATTGCCTTATGTTTTATGGAGTGTTGTTTTCCTTGAGGTATGTGTGGGAAGGCACTGTCTTATGTATGTGGTGTTCTCTGTAGCAACTTATTCTCTCTCTTCCATTGACTCTTCTAACTAACTCCTCGTTTTAATTTATTCCAATTTCTGACCACTCCTGTAACATCTCCTCTCTTCAGATTGAAGACTCTCAATATATTGGAGACGATACTGCTTTAAACGCTATCAGGTTGCTATGCTCCAGCAAAGACGGTCACAGAAACGCAACTCATCAGGTGAGATCCACGGAAGGTCCGTTTGGCACATGGACGAAGGAAGCAACCTGCGACCAGAACTTTGATGAAGCATCGTTTATGACGTCATTTCAGCTACAAGTTGAGTCTCAGGTAACATCTTCTTATAGTATTTTAAGAATTTAATATTCAACCGTGCATGTATCTGGAAAATAAGGCATTTCTGCTTCGGTAAGTATATTATGCTCGCCTACAATGCGATGATCTTATTACTACTTTAATTTTCGCTGTGATTTTGTTGGAACATTTGTATCATTGTTTTGATGCATTTTCTTTCAGCAACGGAGCGGAGATGACACTGCGGCAAACTTCGTCAATTTCCGGTGTCGGGAGATTGCGACGGACGATAACTCGAACATAAAAGACGCTGTTTTATCGGTACCGCCTGGTCACGGTGCTTGGGGAACCTGGGGCGAATGGTCCGAGAGTTGTGTTGCAAACGAATTTATCTGCGGGATCAACACTAAAGTCGAATCCGTTCAAGGCAGCAATGACGATACTGCTTTGAATGACGTCATATTTTACTGCTGTGAATAGTCGTTGTCTAAATAAAGATCGTATGAATTTGTTTCTTACATTTTACATCAGGTATTCATTTGTTGGTCAAGTTATTTCGGTTTTACTACATTTTAATAGTCCCTTGACTATACGAACCCCTGTCTATACGATCCCTTGTCTATACGGTCCTTAGTCTTTACGGCCCCTTTTCTAACAGGTCGTGCATTCGCGCACATTATCTCTACCAGCAACACCTTCACCACAATAGTCACTGCACACTATCCATTTAAATGTGTTTACTGTTCTTACGTATTGTGAAATTTTACTTGAAGAACAAATATTGATAAACCAAAATCACAAAATCAATGTATTTTAATTATTTTCAAATTTCTAAACATTTCTAAAATTTACCGGATGTAAACACTACGTACAGGTTTACATAATGTGTATGTACGTGTGCATTTATATATGAAAAGAATTCGAATTTCTGTTTAAATAATTGGGTTCAAATTTCGTGGTGTATTTATGTAAAGCATTGTGTGGTATACGTTTTAATCGGACTTACAACGAACTGAATTGCTTTACAAATTCACCTTGAAAACATTTATTAAGCTGGTGAAGTCGCCATGTGTTTAGACAAGTTTATCAGTATACACATTTATGGATTACCTCTATACACTGCATAGTAAATTAGTTTTTTCATAATTGGATCCTCTTAAACGGAAATAAATCATTTATCCCGTAATCAACACTTCATTCAGGAGAAATAAACAACATAACACTGTCATGCATTTGGAATAGTCTCCCATTATATTGTATCCAATATACATATATGTGGTCACATCTTGTATAATATTTCATTATACTAAAGAGAACAATGTCAATACTTAAATACAATTTGATAACGTTCATTCTAATTAACACAACACTGTTCAATGTTCACTCTGGTTAATGCAACCCTGTTCAATGTTCACGCTAATTAATGCAACACTGTTCAATGTTCACGCTAATTAATGCAACCCTGTTCAATGTTCACGCTAATTAATGCAACACGGTTCAATGTTCACTCTAGTTAATGCAACACTGTTCAATGTTCACGCTAATTAATGCAACACTGTTCAATGTTCACGCTAATTAACGCAACCCTGTTCAATGTTCATTCTAATTAACACAACACTGTTCAATGTTCACTCTGGTTAATGCAACACTGTTCAATGTTCACGCTAATTAATGCAACACTGTTCAATGTTCACGCTAATTAACGCAACCCTGTTCAATGTTCACGCTAATTAATGCAACACTGTTCAATGTTCACGCTAATTAACGCAACCCTGTTCAATGTTCATTCTAATTAACACAACACTGTTCAATGTTCACTCTAGTTAATGCAACACTGTTCAATGTTCACGCTAATTAATGCAACACTGTTCAATGTTCACGCTAATTAACGCAACCCTGTTCAATGTTCACGCTAATTAATGCAACACGGTTCAATGTTCACGCTAATTAATACAACACTGTCGAATGAATCCATACATATAAAAACACGTACATGAAGTGCGAACTGAATCTCAACTGTTCAAACAATGTTCCTCATTATAAGGTTTCATGTGACACTTCTGTCTACTCCAGTATAGTCTCTAAATTAATAAAGTTCATTCTAATTACATTAACATGTCCCTGAAAAGTGCATTATGTTTGCCTGCTAATATTTAAATACATAAACTTGCAATTGAAATTCGTTCGTGGGTGAAAACTATCATGGATGGGTGGGAAGGGTATCTCACAGTACGATATATTCAACACACTACGAAGACTTCGAATACATTGAAAACCATTTAACTCGGTATAAATACTAACTACGCACGATTTTCTCGTGCGAAATACTACACAAAATTCAACGACTGAATGATTGATTAAACCTTGGATAAATACGTACATGTAGAATGACTTTTTATTGTGTTTTACACTCCGGTAAATGCACACAAACTTCTGTTAAGTATTTATCAATATCAAAATTATTTTTGGAAAGGAGAGAAAGTATACTAGCTTATTCAATCGAGTTTTATTCAAAATTTTATCAATAGAAATATAAATGAGTTGTCTCCCTTTAGTCTACACAATCTTATCGATGACAAATCAATTATATAATTTCTCTCATCACAAAAACGCTGTTTTGTTTTTTCTTTAAGTTTGGGATTGTGCCATTTAGTTTTATCACATCTTTGTAGGGATGTGACTTAACACTCCTAATGCACTTGTGATAATGTAAAATCTATCTTATAGTCTATTTTACAGATATAATGTGAATAAATTACAATTATTTTGTATAATGGAAATTCGTTATCCGTAATGATTAAGAAATGGTAGACAACTCTTGGAATATTATTACAATGAATTTGTTTGGATTGTCGCCCTTTGTTCTACGGAACGATATTGAGCAACAAATCTGTAAACTTTAATTATCAAACTAAGCACGTGACTTAAACATAGAATTTAATTCATAGTCGGATCAATTTATTGAAATATAATTAACGCTCAGCACAAAGGTTAAATGACACTACACATTTTATAAACATAATTTCTTAAAGTTTATTAAGAATCAAATTAAGAGTAAATGGTCTTCAGTTTAGTTACGCAGTATTATATTACATACATCTGTAAGAATCTTGCTTATATAGTATATGTCAGTACTTACATGTTAATTATTTGTTTCTTTGCTGTAAATTTTTTACTTGTAACTGTATATAAATGTAAATATGTTCTGCTCTCCTATATATGGAGGTTAATAAAATATCTAACAATAAAACACTTTAGACAGTTGGTACAATATGACAACTAATTAAAATATTAATTGCGTTTTTAATGAATTTAAGTTTATTTGCATAATGTTTGTTTTACCACTGTATTAAATAGTCTGGATTACCAGCCCCTACTGCTACATACTGAATTTCGGTGAATTTACTGAAATCCATTTTGGATCAGAAGTGACCAGCAATCGTAAAATCTCGGCATATTTTTTTGCTGCACAACAAATCTTTACATTCAAATTGCGCCGACCATCTTTTTAAAATATTTCTTGTTTAACATAATTCATTCTCAGATCATTCCGTTTGGAATTCAAACGAACACTTTAAAAGTGTTGGCATTGAAATCTACGTTGCTTCTATAGTATAGATAGAACTACAAGCAGATTGATAAAAAAACATCAAAATTTAAGTTACGTAATGTTACTTCCGTGATCAGCGTCGTCAAAAATATCGCGTCTTTGAGATTGTTTCGGTAACAGTTACTTGTTGAGGAGAGAAATATCTTAACATGTTATAATATTACATGAATATCAGATGGCTTCCTGTGTGGCAGTACGTATTGTCAACATGAGGGAAATACTATTACCCGAGGTGAAGAAATTAAAAAAAATATGGGGCAATCTCTGAAATGTTTGGCCCAAATGCACTAAGATTCATTTTTGAGAAAAGCGCCATAAAGATAACGTCAGGTTTTCACATTAATTGCAACAGCTAGTTGAAACATTTCAGTGAATTGTTTATGATTAAGCGGGGAGCAGAAGCAAAACAATTATCGGTATTATTAAGATGGCTCCTTTTCTTAAGGAAAAGAAATAAAAACATTTATTTGTAAAATAGAATTGTATCTGAAAACATAATTGTGAAACTCAGATTTTTTTGTAGATCTAGTCTTGAGGGCCGTTTTTAAAGTGTTGTAATTCAATAAAAGAATGTCGTTTTGCAATAGTTTTTGTTTTGTAGTAACCTACAAATATCCCTGCATTCAGAAATGTTAATAACTCAATTATCACTCAAAAATATCAGAGGATGCCACATATGTGTATGTAATAGTACACAGACATGCTGAACATTAATATTTAATCATATTTTACATGTTTATTCAAAATTACCTATTTGTTTTTCTATTAGTGTATGTTATCGTACGTATGTCTACAATGCGGATTTGCATTTGTTTAGTGATGTGAAATAGACATATGCATTGAGAATGACTAATTCTGTTCCCACTAGGATTTTGATACGGTGCACTACTGCGCACTTTATCAGTGCGTGCTTGTGGTATATAAATGTGCATCGTATAATCAAATCTTGTTTAAAGTATCTCTCAAGTCGCGATGTTTTATCTGAAATTACTGGCATGTTTTGTAAGTGTCGTGTCTTTATGTGTAGGGTTTGTCATGCTGAGTAGGGAACACTCCAACGAACTATCGGTATCAAATGGAGGACAACTCGGAAATTGGGGTACACCGGAATTTTGTCCCTTAGGAACGTATGCCTCGGGATATAGTATGAAGGTATGTTGTTTAAGACGATATATGCCCTAGAAAATAGCCATATTTGCTTTTAAGCAATAATTTTTGAAACTACAGATTATTGCAAGATGAAATGTTTACCGTCTTATCGTTATCGTCCTTCAGCTAACGGTGCTATAATTTTGTAAAAATGTTGAAAAATAATGAAGTTATTTGAACTTTTGGTACTGTCAAATTGTACATGTTGGTCCGGTAAATCAGGCTAATTGCAAGCATTAAGTTTGCAAACGAAACTATGGTGGCATATTACCGCCACCAGTTAGCATGATAGCGTTCGCGAATTGTTTCGTGTTAACCACTTAATTATTGCGATAATTATGTAGCTATCTAGTTAATATTCGTGATACATTACAGTAATATGCCACCATACGAAACACATGTATACAAAGATAATAATCAAATCTACCTCATGCTATCGAGATTTTTTCGAAACAAAAACATAAAATTAAATTTTTATTATAACAACAACAGAAACAAGGGGTGAGTATGGAAAATCTAGTTTTTCACATTTTTATTTTGAAAAAAATCTCGAAAGCATAAGCTAGTACACTTTCTCTCCTTGCCAAAAATACTTTTGATATTAATAAATACTTAACAGAATTGTGTGTGCACTGTTTCCCTTGTATGTACCCTTGAGCCTCCTCAAGTGCATATGTTTTATGGATTGTTGTTTTGCCGGAGGTCTGTGTGGGTAGGCACTATCTTATGTATGTGGCGTTCCCTGTAGAAACTTATTCTCTCTCTTCCATTGACTCTTCTTACCACCTCCTAGTTTTAATTTATTCCAATTTGTCCTCTCTTCAGAGTGAAGCCATTCAATTTAGTGGAGACGATACTGCTTTAAACGCTATCAGGTTGCTATGCTCCAGCAAAGACGGTCACAGAAACGCAACTCATCAAGTGAGCTCTTCGGGTGGTCCGTATGGAACATGGACGAAGGAAGAAACCTGCGATCAGGACTTTGGAGAGCCATCGTTTATGACGTCATTTCAGCTACAAGTTGAGGCCTCGGTAACGTCTTCTTCAAGTCAAATTAAGAATTTAATATTCAACTGTGCATGTATCTGGAAAATAAGGCATTTCTGCTTCAGTAAGTAAATTATGCTCGCCTACAATGCGATGATCTTATTACTACTTTAATTTTCGCTAAGATTTTGTTTGAACATTTGTATGCATTTTCTTTCAGCAAGGGAGCGGAGATGATACTGCGGCAAACTTCGTCAATTTCCGGTGTCGGGATAACGGGAAAGACATTGTTTTATCAGTATCGCCTGGCCACGGTGTATGGGGAACCTGGGGCGACTGGTCCGAGAGTTGTGTTGCAAACGAATTTATCTGCGGGATCATCACTAAAGTCGAAACCAGTCAAGGCAGCAATGACGACACTGCTTTGAATGACGTCATCTTTTACTGCTGTGAATGACGTCATCTTTTACTGCTGTGAATAGTCATTGTTCAAATAAAGATCGTATGCATTTGTGTTCAAGATTACGAGTATAAAACCTGTGTCCCAGCGATGCTACTTTTTGTACGAGTATAAAACCTGTGTCGCAACGTTGTTGCGTTTTGTACGAGTATAAACCTGTGTCGCAGCGATGTTACGTTTTGTACGAGTATAAAACCTGTGTCGTAGCGATGTTACGTTTTGTACAAGTATAAAACCTGTGTCGCAACGTTGCTACGTTTTGTACGAGTATAAAACCTGTGTCGTAGCGATGTTACGTTTTGTACGAGTATAAAACCTGTGTCGCAGCGATGTTACGTTTTGTACGAGTATAAAACCTGTGTCGCAGCGATGTTACGTTTTGTACGAGTATAAAACCGTTGTCGTAGCGATGTTACGTTTTGTACGAGTATAAAACCTGTGTCGCAGCGATGTTACGTTTTGAATGAGTATAAAACCTGTGTCGCAGCGATGTTACGTTTTGAATGAGTATAAAACCTGTGTCGCAGCGATGTTACGTTTTGTACAAGTATAAAACCTGTGTCGCAGCGATGTTACGTTTTGAATGAGTATAAAACCTGTGTCGCAGCGACGTTACGTTTTGTACAAGTATAAAACCTGTGGCGCAGCGATGATACGTTTTGTACAAGTATAAAACCTGTGTCGCAGCGATGTTACGTTTTGTACAAGTATAAAACCTGTGTCGCAGCGATGTTACGTTTTGGACGAGTATAAAACCTGCGTCGCAGCGATGTTACGTTTTGACAACGGTTTATTTTTCGAGAATTACAATCTTGAAGCTTTCTATCTAGTTTAATGCGATCACACCTGGTGAGCATGAACCTTATCGAGCGTATTGTAACTTAGGGAAATTATCGAACTTTGGTTACAGAAAACTATTTTGCTAAATACAGTCGGACCTCGTTTATTCGACAACCTTCAATCCAAATACTTGGGATCATCCGTAAAATATGAAGTCGAGGTCAATTATACAATAATTATTTGAATTGTCCTATTCGAAAAGAAATTTCGAACCCGATTAATTCGAATGAACGAGGTCCGACTGTATTTAAACGAAGTCAAATATCCGGCGCCTCCCACGCAAAGGTCTCCATTTACGAAGTCAGATATTATAAAAAAAGAGAGTTAGTTTTTAAAGCTGACAGCATAGTATTCACAATACTTGATATTAAATATTGTTTAAATAATGAACAAAAAACAGAGAATAAGTTGCTACAGGGAACACCACATACATAAGACAGTGCCTCCCCACACAGACCCCCGGGAAAACAGCAATCCATAAAATACAAGACACTTGAAGAGGTTAAATGATAAATGACCCATAATGCCACACAGTCATTAATGCATTGCTCAGTGGTTAAAGCGTTGGACAGCCACCCCGGAGGTCCGGGTCCTTCCGTTACATTTGGCTACATGTGTTTCCCCACCTGTAATTCGTGTGAAGATGTTGTCAGCTAGTTACAGATAGTTTTATAAAGCATTTATTGAAAAAGCAAGCACAATGTGAGCAGAAAATTGCGATACGTGACAGAACTTTTTTGCAGACCAAGACAGAAAGGACAGTAGTACTTTTGGCCGAAATAGTCCGTCAGCGCGGTGCTCTTCAAAATTGGTTATGCGTATTTTTATAACACGTCTTAAAAACAATATTTGTACTAAATGTCGATTAGTTCGTCTAACAGGTGTTAATATTCTATATTAAACACCTCATACAGCGTTTATAATCATGTCAACACTTTCTGCACCGAACAACATAATGCGCTTGTTATTGTACAAAACAACATTACAATCTAAGGACTGTACGTCCCTATAGGCGCTCCCAAGGCAATAATGCACGTTTTCCATATCATCGTATAAGACATTAATACGCAACTATTCTGGTAAACCCATTCGCCAAAAATTACACAAATAATTCAGAAAATACGTTTATATCAAGACTCACGCCATTCCACAACTTATATATCCCTGACAAATCAGCCATTATACTCATCAAATTTATAACAAAATCAGAGGATTTTACATGTACTATTTTCTTGAGAAGATGAGTATGGCGGTACTTCGAGTAGACCATCCGGTTGACGATGATAGCAATGAGACAGTAATATGTGCTGATAATGAGGTGTTTAGTGTTCAAGAACCTATACCCTACGCTTGTATACAAACGTTACATTGTTTTTATTGGATTTAATGCCACTTGAAAAAGAAAATTCCGGTTATGCAAAGGTTAATAGGGACAATGTAGTGATGTGGTTATAGAGGAAGATGAGAACGTTCAATTAAGATTAGTTAGTTTGATTCGACACTTTATCCCAAGTTATCCGAACAGATCAATGGGTGTTTACCGAATTAAATCATAAATGTTTGTTTTTTTAAAGTTTATTCGTACTAATGGTTAACGGTGCATGTACATAAACATGTAACAAAACATATGTACATAATATGTGTTGAGTGAACAAGAACTGTGTGAGAGAACTAATACAATTGCTTACAAGAAATGCATTGATGCAAAGCATCCAAGGGCGCCGCAAAACTGGGGCACAATGTTTTGGAATATCGTAATGGCGGGAAAATGTTTTGGAATAGTCCATTTTCATACTATCATTGGCGTGTATTTCCTTTTAAACACCATAACTTGCATAACTATCCACGTTACAAGTACCACTGTGTTAATATTGATATAAGTAAATTGAAAATGAAGTTTTTTATAATTATTTATTTTTTATTTTATCTTCGACACCTAACACACATGCTGCTTATGTAGAATCGTCCGTTTTGGAATAGTCCATTTTCACACTATCATTGGTGTGTATTTCCTTTTTAACACCGTAACTTGCATAAATATCCACGTTACAAGTACCACTGTGTTAATATTGATTTAAGTAAAGTGAAAATGAATATTTTATAATTATTTTTTTATTATTTTATCTTCGACACCTAACACACATGCTGTTTATGTAGAATCGTCCTATTTTTCGGGGATCAGCAAGTATTTATCATAAACATATCGTTTTAACTTTGTAAAAGACATTTATTCGACAATACAAATGCATTAAAAATAAAAATACAAAAGGTAACGCAAAATATTTACTGCAGTTTAACCCTTAATAAGAAAATAGATTCAGTTATAAATAGATGCTCCTACCATAGTCTCAAAAAAATCGTGATTCCATTAAAGGCCCTGCCCTCATGGGCGGCGCCAATAACTATTACAAATATACAGCCAAGTATATACAAAACAACCAAAGTCACAGATTAGTTAATTACAGAAATAAAGTATTGACGAATTTAAGTAATTCAGTCTGTAATTTTTGTTTTTTTCTCTAACTACAGTAAAACCCCTAACGACCACTTCAATAATAACACCACCTCAAAATTGAGAACACAATTTTTAATTCCAATTTCATTATTGTTTTGCTCATTATTCAACCTCAATATTAAGACCACCTCAATAATAAGACCAGTTTTCAAGAGTCGCATTATTGAGGTTTCGCTGTATAATGTTTATGTTTTGGAAAATTATCACAATGAATATGTTTGTGTTGTCACCCTTTGTCTACGGAAACGACCTTGAGCAACAAATCTGTAAACTTATATTATCAAACTTAGCACGTGACTTAAACATAGAATTTAATTCACATTCGGATCAATTCGGATTTCTTATCTGAAATATAATTTACGTTCCGCACCAAGGTTAAATGACATAACAAAATTTATAAACATAATTTCATAAAGTTTATTAATATTCAAATTAAGAATAATTGGTCTTCAGTTTAATTACGTTTTGAGCCATATCGAACACATAGTAACAGTAAAACGCTTTAGACAGTTGGTACACTATGACAACTAATTAAAATATTAATTGCGTCTTTAATGAAGTTAAGTTTATTTGGATAATGTATGTTTTACCACTGTATTAAAAAGTCTGGATTACCTGCCCCTACTGCTTCATCTAAGATCTTGCATTGTAATACATCTATGACCAGCCTGGATTACCTGCCCCTGCTGCTACATGTATGATCTGGTATTGTAATACACCGAGGACCAGTCTGGATTACCTGCCCCTGCTGCTTCATCTAAGATCTTGCATTGTAACACATCGAGGACCAGCCTGGATTACCTGCCCCTGCTGCTACATGTATGATCTGGTATTGCAATACACCGAGGACCAGTCTGGATTACCTGTCCCTGCTGTTACATGTATGATCTGGTATTGTAATACATCGAGGACCAGCCTGGATTACCTGCCCCTGCTGCTACATGTATGATCTGGTATTGTAACACATCGAGGACCAGCCTGGATTACCTGTCCCTGCTGCTACATCGAAGATCTTGCATTGTAATACATCGAGGCCCAGCCTGGATTACCTGTCCCTGCTGCTACATGTATGATCTGGTATTGTAATACATCGAGGACCAGCCTGGATTACCTGCCCCTGCTGCTACATGTATGATCTGGTATTCCTTCCCCTGCTGCTACATGTATGATCTGGTATTCCTTCCCCTGCTGCTACATGTATGATCTGGTATTCTAATACATCGAGGACCAGTCTGGATTACCTTCCCCTGCTGCTACATGTATGATCTGGTATTCTTATACACCGAGGACCAGCCTGGATTACCTGTCCCTGCTGCTACATGTATGATCTGGTATTCTAATACACCGAGGACCAGCCTGGATTACCTGTCCCTGCTGCTACATGTATGATCTGGTATTCCTTCCCCTGCTGCTACATGTATGATCTGGTATTGTAATACATCGAGGACCAGCCTGGATTACCTGCCCCTGCTGCTACATGTATGATCTGGTATTGTAATACATCGAGGCCCAGTCTGGATTACCTGTCCCTGCTGCTACATGTATGATCTGGTATTGTAATACATCGAGGCCCAGTCTGGATTACCTTCCCCCTGCTGCTACATGTATGATCTGGTATTGTAACACATCGAGGACCAGCCTGGATTACCTGTCCCTGCTGCTACATCGAAGATCTTGCATTGTAATACATCGAGGCCCAGTCTGGATTACCTGCCCCTGCTGCTACATGTCTCATATGGTATTGTAATACATCGTGGACCGGTCTGGATTACCTGTCCCTGCTGGTACATGTAAGATCTGGTATTGTAATGCCAAAAGGACCAGTCTAGATTACCTACCACTGCTGCTACATGTAAGATCTGGCATTGTAATACATCGTGGACAAGTCTATGTATTCAAGTCCACTTCCGAGCCTTTCTTTTCCCACGAGTGACGGAAAGTACCGAAGTGCTCACATTGGCTAATTTGGACCTAGTAGGTGCGACTGTTGTCCGGCTTTCAAACCACTGAACTTTTTCTTCGTAATCTCGTTCCGCAAAACAACAAACAAATATAGAAGCACAGGTCTACTAAGTGCATTAGTTTTTACTCTTCCTTGTCACGCCACAACGTATACGTACTTTGGACATGTGATAATTTACGTGCAAGAATGTCCTACTGATAAACATCAGGATGTAAACGAACAATTCTTTCCATTTCTTGTATTATATCACCCATTCTCAGTATTAAGTTAATTTAACTGAAAGGTAAAAAAAGTTGGTAAGTACTACAACAAGAGGCATGCTTTTTCAAATATCAAAGTCACAATCTATAAAAATGGCGATATTGTTTTGCGATATTTCGACATTCAACAAGACGTTTATCTGTTTTTGGGTCGTTCAATATTTAATGCAAAAGACCAATACACGCTTCACTATAGCACATATTGTCATTTATTTTTAAAACCACATAGTAATAAACACCGTAGCTTAATGCAAGCACATACCTGAAATCATATGTAACCAGGACAGTGACAGTTACAGACCTCGATACTACGAGCACATCGTAAGAACCAGCATTTCTGATGATACCTCGAGTTAACAAATTTTATTGAATAGCATCGCAATATTATTTGTCCAATTTTGTTTTGGTGCACCCTTACTCACATTATTTTGCTATTTGCATATCAGTGTTGTGTAAGCCAATCAAGTTTTACGCTTACCACCAATGCAATTTCTCTTCAACCGAACAATGTTAGTAACCCTGGCGCGGATTGATTAACTTTTCGATAAAGGGTACGTTACCTAACTGAAATCCATTTTGGATCAGGAGTGACCAGCAATGGTAAATCTCGGCTTTTTTTTGCTGCACAACAAATCTTAACATTCAAATTGCGCCGACCATTTTTTTCAAGATATTTCTTGTTTAACTTAATTCTTTTCTCAGGTCGTTCCGTTTGGAAGTAAAGCGAACACTTTAAAAGTGTTGGCATTGAAATCTACGTTACTTTTATAGAATAGATAAAGCTACCAGCAGATTGATTTAAGCATCAAAATTTACGTTACATGTTGTTGCTAAAGCGTGATCAGCGTCGTTAAAAATATCGCATTTTTGAGATTGTTCCGGTAAGAATTGTTGAGAACAAGATCTCAACATGTTATAATATTATATCAACATCTGATGGCTTCCTGTGCGACAGTACATCTTGTCAACATTAGGGAACTACTATTACCCGAGGCGAAGAAATGAAAATAACTAACGTTTTGGAATAGTTGCAAAGGCCGGAAGTTACTGATTTTCAACGCATTTCAAATAGCGTCTACCATCATGAACTTGGGAAACCAATTTCTATTTTTAGTCATGTCATAGTATACTATCACCCGGTGAAAAAAATGTACTGTCAGAGTAATAGTACGGAATGACTCATAATGAGTATATGGACATTTACGAAGGCAAAGTCACACGAGGTATAATAATAATAAATATTGTAACATGCACTACTATGAATATTCATTATATGTGATAATACACCGACATTCTGAATATAAATATTTAATCATGTTTTACATGTTTATTTAAAATAACTTTGTTGTTGTTCTATTGGTATGTCTTATCGTACTTTTTTCTACAATGCGGATTTACATTTTTTTTATTGATGTGAAATAGACATATGCATTGAGAATGACTAACTATGTCCGCTCTAGGATTTTGGAACGCAGAACTACTGCGCACTTTACCTGTGCGTGTTTATGGTATATAAATGTACGTCGTATAATCAGATCTTGTTGAAATCAACTCTCACATCGCGATGTGTTATCTGAAATTACTGGCATGTTTTGTAAGCTACGTTACTTTATGTCGAGGGTTTGTTCTGCTGAGTAGGGATCACTCCAAAGGACTATCGGTATCCAACGGAGGACAGTACGGATATTGGGGTACACCGGAATTTTGTCCCGTGGGAATGTATGCCTCGGGATATAGTATGAAAGTAAGTTGTTTAAGACGATATCTGCCCTAGAAAATAGCCATATTTGCTTTTTAGCAATATTTTTGAAACTACAGATTATAGCAAGGTGAAATGTACACCGTTTAATCGTTATCGTCCTCCAACTAATAGTACTATAATTTTGTAAAAATGTTGAAATATAGTGAAGTAATTTGAACTTTTGGAACTGTCAAATTGTACGTGTTGGTCCGGTAAATCAGGCTAATTGCACAAGCATTAATTTTGCAAACCTAACACAATAATAATCAAATCTACCTCATGCTATCGAGATTTTAAAAAAATATTCCAAAACAACAACAACAGAAACAAGGGGTCAATACGGAAAATCTAGTTTTTTTTAATTTTTATTGATATAATTTTGAAGGAAAAAAACGAATACATAAGCTAGTCTATTTTCTCTCCTTTCCAAAAAAACACTTCTGATATTAATAAATACTTAACAGATTTTTGTGTGCATTTACCAGAATGTAAAATATCATCAAAAGTCATTCTACATGTACAACTTTACTATACAGTGTATAGAGTTAGTCCATAAATGTGTATTTTGATAAACTTGTCAAAACACATGGCAACTTCACCACCTTACGGCAACTGTTACGACCAACTATGCGTTGAAGAAACGATCAAATGTAAACAATACATGACTAAGAAAGATTAATACATGTACGAAATTTTAACGCACGGCAAATAATTAAAATATAATTTAAGGGTTTTACTGACGCAACATTTCTCCTTTATAAGTATTTAACAGTTATTTAACACTTCTACTACCAGAAGGGCCATACATTAGCCCAGGGGATCATATCTCGTTACTTATTTATTGACTAAATTATTCACTTAACTTTTTCCGTAACCTGGCTGGTCATACTGGCACTTGATGCCTTGTGAACAATCTGTCTCCACATTGTCCTGTCTTCTGTACCCCGTTTGTAGTCAGCAAAATAAACTCTTGTCAATTCCTTGATGTTGTCCTGACATCTTCTGTCTGCCCTGCTTCCATCATCCTCTTGCAGTACCTGTTGATGAATGATTGTCTTTGCTAAACCAGACAAGCGGGTGACGTGGCCATACCATAACAGCTTGTGTCGTTACACAATGGTGATAATATCATCAAACGTGTCTCTGGGTTCAAAGCTGTAATTCGCTGTATGTATATTATTTCTTTTTGTGTTTTAAATGTATGTTATATTTCCCTTTCCCCTGTGCAACTCTTTCAGTTCATTATAGTGTTCGTGCTATCTTCTGCCCAGTTTCGGCCTACTGTTGCCAGATATCTTGAATTGCCCTGTGATCTTTTCCACTTATTAATTGCCCCACCCCCACTGTTTGTCCTCTTTGATTCTCCTAGTTATTCCTTATGGTTGAACATGTCATTCCTTGCGCCTCTGTTCCCTTACGTATGTACCCTTAAACCTCATCAAGTGCCTTATGTTTTATGGATTGTTGTTTTCCCGGAGGTCTGTGTGGGGAGGCACTGTCTTAGGTATGTGGTGTTCTCTGTAGCAACTTATTCTCTCTCTTCCATTGACTCTTCTAACTACCTCCTCTTTTTAATTTATTCCAATTTCTGACCACTCCTGTTACATCTCCTCTCTTCAGATTGAAGACTCTCAATATATTGGAGACGATACTGCTTTAAACGCTATCAGGTTGCTATGCTCCAGCAAAGACGGTCACAGAAACGCAACTCATCAAGTGAGATCCACGGAAGGTCCGTTTGGCACATGGACGAAGGAAGAAACCTGCGACCAGGACTTTGAAGAGCCATCGTTTTTGACGTCATTTCAGTTACAAGTTGAGCCTCAGGTAACATCTTCTTATAGTAGTTTAAGAATTTAATATTCAACTGTGCATGTATCTGGAAAACGAGGCATTTCTGCTTAAGTAAGTAAATTAAGCTCGCCTACAATGCGATGATCTTATTACTACTTTAATTTCGCTGTGATTTTTTTGGAACATTTGTATCATTGTTTCGATGTATTTTCTTTCAGCAAAGGAGCGGAGATGACACTTCGGCAAACTTCGTCAATTTCCGGTGTCGGGAGATTGCGACGGGCGCTAACTCGAACATAACAGACGCGGTTTTATCGGTACCGCCTGGTCACGGTGCTTGGGGAACCTGGGGCGAATGGTCCGAGAGTTGTGTTGCAAACGAATTTATCTGCGGGATCAACACTAAAGTCGAAGCCGTTCAAGGCAGCAATGATGACACTGCTTTGAATGACGTCATATTTTACTGCTGTGAATAGTCATTGTTCAAATAAAGATCGTATGAATTTGTTTTCTTACATTTGTTGGTCAAGTTATTTCGGTTTTAATGTGCAGTGTACAGGGGCCTTAATTTTTTACAAACACTTTAATAGGGAAACTCATACTTAAAATTTGCAAAAGTTATATTTACCAGCCTATTATTTTCATATATTTTTAAACAAATGAAATTTACTGGTCAAAAGTTATGGCCCGCCTGCACTGTTGCACAGTTTCGAGAAAGGTAGTGGATTCATGCTGGGTTGATTATTATTGCAGTAAGCTATAAATTTGTTATCTAAATAGCAGAACTTTTGAAACAAAAGAGTCGTTGTTGATCTGTTGAAATCGTGTTCATCTTTTGAGATCACCGAACTGTGTTGAAGATTCTAAAAATACTATTGGCCTGTTAGCTCTTTGTACGAGTATACAACCTGTGTCGTAGCGATGTTGCGTTTTGTTCGAGTATAAAACATGTGTCTACTAGATTTAACACCTCTTATATTGTCTATAATCCTGTCAACATGTTTTACACCGAACAACATAATGCGGTTGTTATTGTACAAAGTAATATTACAATCTTAGGACTGAAGGTCCTGGGAGGCGCTTCCAAGGCAAGACTGCACGATTTCCATATTATACTTAAATATAGTATAAAAAAGTAATACGCGACTATGATATATCCCTGACAAATCAACCATTATACTTATCAGAGGATTTTACATGTACTATTTTCTTGAGACGATGTATATGGCGGTACTTCGAGTAGACCATCCGGTTGACGATGATAGCAATGAGACGCTAAAGCGCCTCAAAAGGCAGTCAGTACCATGTGCTGATAATGAGGTGTTTGGTATTCATACGCTAGTATACAAACGTTACATTGTTTTTATTGGATTTAATAACATTTAAAAAATAATTCGGTTTTGCAAAGATTAATACGGGCAATGTACGGGAAACGCGTGTTGAATTGGTTTATAGCGGAATTAAGCTCAATTCGACACTTTACGCCCAAGTTATCAAAAACGAACAATGGGTGCTTCCGAATTAAATAATAAAGTTTCAAAAGTGTATTCGTACTAATGGTCACCGGTGCATTTACATAAACATGTAACAAAACATATGTACATAATGTGTGTTGAGTGAACAGGAACTGTGTAAGAGAACTAATACAATTGCTTACAAGAAATCCATTGATGCAAAGCATTCAAGGGCGCCGCAAAACTGGTGCACAATGTTTTGGAATAGTCCATTTTCACACTATCATTGGTGTGTATTTCCTTTTAAACACCGTTACTTGCATGAATATCCACGTTACAAGTACCAGTGTGTTAATATTGAATTAAGTAAAGTGAAAATGAAGATTTTTTATAATTAATTTTTTATTATTTTATCTTTGACACCTAACACACATGCTGTTTATGTAGAATCGTCCTATTTTTCGGGGATCAGCAAGTATCTATCATAAACATATCGTTTTAACTTTGTAAAAGACATTTATTCGACAATACAAATGCATTAACAATATTTTATTTCTAAATCATAAAAATACAAAAAGTAACGTGTGATATTTACTGCAGTTTAACCCTTAATAAAAAAATAGATTCAGTTATAAATAGATGCTCCTACCATAGTCTCAAAAATTTCGTGATTCCATTAAAGGCCCCGCCCTCATGGGCGGCGCCAATAACTATTACAAATATACAGCCAAAGTATATACAAGACAGCCAAAGTATATACAAGACAGCCAAAGTATATACAAGACAGCCAAAGTAACATATTAGTTAATTACAGAAACAAAGTAATTACGATTTTAATTACTAGTAATTCAGTCTGTAATATTTGTTATTTTTTCTACCTACAGTAAAAACATCACCTAACGACCACCTCATTAATAAGACCATCTCAAAATTAAGAAACACAATTTTCAAGTCCATTTTCACTATTTTGCTCATTATTCAATCTCAATATTAAGAACACTTCAATAATAAGTTTTCAAGAGTCCCAAGGGTGGTCGCATTATTGAGGTTTCGCTATATAATGTTTATGCTTCGGTAAAGAAAACGACAATCACATATATTTGTAGAAGACATACACAATCACATAAATATTACAATGACTTATTCGAACTTGTAGTTCAAAGTTTTGTTTTAAGTAAAACTATTTTAATACACAAAATCTGTTATTAAACTCTCATATTTAACAAAAAATATCATTAAAAAAGATGAACGGCGTAGATAGAATGATGTCTAAAGAATCGCAACATTTGGAACTCTGATTTCGCCAGAGGGGTACGCTACGGGAAAGTGGATTATCTTTTCCGTTTGGTGCCTCTCCGCTTAAAATATGAACCAATCAAGTCGTCTAATTTGTTGCATATTTAATCAATGCGTTCGTTTACAATATTTGATTGGTCTAAGTTGTAGGTCAAAATCAATATTATACAGCTACGCCGAAAATTTGTGAAATATGCTTAATATAATTATTACTTGTTTAAGATCATTTGAGCAAATTTTGTGTCCGTGGCTTAAACTCGAATAAACACCCACGGTGCACCATCTGAAATTGAATTTCGTTAATAAATACATGATGGCGTCTGTAATTATTTGTTTGTCAATTGTATATTTCACAAAACACAATTATATCTGCGTACAAGTCGCTTTCACGTTCTAATAAAATGCTCTATTAACAATTTCGATCTTTCTTTCCACGCAGCCATGTCAAGCTCGCTTTCACTACATTCCAGTTCAGCATTTACATCTTGCAGATTTGAATAAATCAGCGTCCAGATTACAAACCCAGTTCGCCTGTCCAAACTTTGCTGCGAAATTTACAACTTTATATTTGATTGGCTCACGCATCGCTGAATAAATTCCTCTGCGCAAGAAATGAATTATTGTTTGAATGCAGACACGTGCTCTACATCCACAGAAACTGAACTTATAATTACTGACCAATTACTGCAGTTTCTGTACTTAAAACATCAAAATAAAGACAATGTTATATTAATCAAAATAAAAACAATATTATAATGATTCCATGAATGGCAAAATAGTCGTACATGCTTAGCCTGGCAACAATAACGTTTCAATTTACAAAATAATTACAATACAAATACACAAGTAATTATTAAAACTACATCATGATTTAAAAATGAAAATATTGAAATCACACGGAATGGGGATCGAATTGACCAAAACATTATTGAGGAGAAGGGGAAATCTCCACCAATTTTATGCAATCGGATCTCCTCGGCCAACTACGTCAAGTGTTATTAGAGTAACGAAGTGGTACGGAAATACCCGAGAGCTGACGAGAATGCAATGTGAGTTGCAACGATCGTTGTTTAATCACTTTCAGTGTTTGTCTTGTGCAAAGTTTGACACAGAAAAGCAACATTAATAATTTATCCTCCATTTTTCAAGATTTTGCGTCTTCACGCTGAAGAGTATTCAGTTTGTGAGCAGCATTTTGATTGGTCTGTTTGTGGTCTGGTCTAATTCATTATAAACTGACAGAATCAAAGTTAGCAGATTAAACCATGGTTGTCCAGAGCAGTCTAACGTAATTTATTTCACCTCCCACTAGTTTCTGGCCTTTTCATTGGATAAGAGAAATCACGTGGTGACCCACTATTTTTCTATAGTGGGTCAGAAGCTGACCCACTATTGGCAAACAAGAACAAAATGGCTTAGAAATCATAAAAAATGCACAAAAATGCACCTCCTTTACCATAACAATAAAAAAAATCATTTTAATGTTGACAAATATGATGTACATGAATATTTTTACTTTAAAATCTGGATTTATAAAAAAGGGTTATTATTGAATTTGTTTACCCCACCCACCTCATCTGGGTCAAGATAAGTGATGGAAGGTGGTCGATGAAATAAATCAATTATTGGGTTTGTTACTGACCGACTATGGAAATATAGGGGGTATGTTGGATGAATAGGGGGACTAGCAGCTATCGCCTCGCCCCCCATTAATCCTACAGACCCCCTATATTTCCGAAGTGGGTCAGTAACAAACCCAATAACTAATAATAGTCAGCTATCGGAATCCTACGATGCCAATGAATAAGACTTGGTATTATTTATCATTAAAAATGTAAATTGTGGAATTTGAAGGTGTTCTTCTGTGAACCCATTAATTTCTGTGATCGGATGCAGAAATTGTGTTTGGTTGCTATGGTGACGACTTGGGTATCAGAAAACAGATTTACACATCTCAGCGTCAACAAATTCTGAAAAAGACAATATACAATAAGTATCATTTGAAACGTTGGAACTACATACTTTTAAATGAACCAGTTTTAAGGTTGATTACGTGCCCGTGTGATTGCTCCTTTCCTCTCGCATAACCAGGGTGGGTGAACACGTGACTTTTTTGTTTACTACGCGGCACGAATAGCTGGCGGCCGATCACAAAAATGTACGTATTTTTGCAGTTTTTGTTTGTTAGAAATAGTTGTTAGTTGTAACATAGCACCTTAAATCTGGTCATCCAAAATCCGGTTGCATCGATGCCCATATCGACACATAGATCTCTGTAGATTTGCCGGAATGCGTGCCACAAGAGTTCAAGCGAAGCGAACCGTACTCCGATAATTTGTGGCACGCGTTCCGGCAAAAGTTTGTGATCGGCCACCAGCTTTTCGTGCCGCGTAGTAAACAAAAAACTCACGTGTTCACCCACCCTGATATCTGATGTAGCTAAGTTTATAGGCGTATGTATTGACTCAGTTAATTTCGGAAGAGTGTCTCATTTTTACACATTACAAATATACTGAGTAGTTTCGTCAGAAGAAAAGTTGTTAAGTTTATATTTTCAACAACCAGAAGGCCATATACCCACGTGGTACACTAACATACTTGTATATAAACATTTACATTACTTATGCATTTACTCATGCAATAAACATACATACTTACACTTATACATACATTAGAACAAACATACAACAGAAGTGTTTTAATTAAATATAATATGATTTGTGTTATATTATATTATAGAGATCAATTTTTTGTTGTTTGTAATGCAAGCAAATATATCTAATATCTGTTATAAATACAGTAGATTCGATATTGTTGTAAATGCTTTATTTATGTAAATACTAAGATTTTTTTAAAACAAGCGTATTCTCAGAATTAACAAGTTCAATATATATATGCATACTAGGCCGTCTCCAAAAGTATGACGGTATCAATCGATTTCTTAAATCACTATAAATGTTACATTGTATGACAAAATGATACTCATCTTCTAGCAGGTTACACACATTACATATACGTTGCAAAAGGAATAGATAATAATATCGATGATACACTTGATGATGACAGTGGCTGTCGTAATGATGATAGTTATGGTAGTATTGATAATTATGATGACTGTATGTATGATGGTTGTGGTGATGATGTTAATAATGGCGTCGAAGATGAGGATGGCGATGTTGATAATGATAATGTTGGAGGCAATGACGGTAATGATGAAGGCGGTGATAATGATGATGGTGGCAGAAATTATAAATGTTGCGGGGATGTTGATGATGATGGCCGTGATAATTATGATGGTGGAGGCGATGATGAAGTTGATAATGACGGATATGATGATGATAGCGATGGTAGTTATACATATGTTGAAAGCGATGGTGGTGGTAATGATGGTTGTAGCAATGTTGGTGATGCTGGCGGTGACGAGAATGATGATGATGGAAGTGTTGGTAATGAAGGTTGTTGTGATGTTGGTGATGCTGGCGGTGACGGGAATGGTGAGGATGGAAGTGGTGGTAATGATTGGTAATGATGGTTGTGGTGATGTTGGTGATGCTGGCGGTGACGAGAATGATGATGATGGAAGTGTTGGTAATGAAGGCTGTTGTGATGTTGGTGATGATGGCGGTGACGAAAATGGTGAGGATGGAAGTGGTGGTAATGATGGTAATGATGGTTGTGGTGATGTTGGTTATGCTGGCGGTGACGAGAATGGTGATGATGGAAGTGGTGGTAATGATGGTTGTAGTGATGTCGGTAATGTTGGCGGTGACGAGAATGGTGATGATGGAAGTGGTGGTAATGATGGTTGCAGTGATGTTGGTGATGCTGGCGGTGACGAGAATGGTGATGATGGAAGTGGTGGTAATGAAGGTTGTTGTGATGTCGGTAATGTTGGCGGTGACGAGAATGGTGATGATGGAAGTGGTGGTAATGATGGTTGCAGAGATGTTGGTGATGCTGGCGGTGACGAGAATGGTGAGGATGGAAGTGTTGGTAATGAAGGTTGTTGTGATGTCGGTAATGTTGGCGGTGACGAGAATGGTGATGATGGAAGTGGTGGTAATGATGGTTGCAGAGATGTTGGTGATGCTGGCGGTGACGAGAATGGTGAGGATGGAAGTGTTGGTGATGAAACGGTCTGTTATATAATGAATATAAATACATGTATATCTGCGTATGTCTACAATAAAACACATCTTTACACAACTTTCATCTCACCTTCATAATCAATTTTGCCATCATTATTGGTATCTGCTCGTTTCATAATGCCTGCAATTTCTTCTTCAGTGAAATTATCCCCATTTGTAGATAATGCATGTTTAAGTTCCTCTCGAGTAATATACCCATCTTGGTCTATATCTAGTACTTTAAAAGCAGTTTTAAGTCGGTCTTTTTCAAAGTCTAATGTTATCATTTTTGTTTTCATCATATTGAAATATTCCTCGAAGTCAATGTATCCATCATCTATGGAAAAGACAAAGACTATGTTAAAAACAATTTGTCAATCTACTTCTTATTATTGTCATTCAAAAAGATGTATACCAAATGGAAATGACAATCATTGCTGTTGGTCTCTTCCGGGTTATGTCACTGTGGGTTGTTATGGTTTCTAGGCTTCCAAAATGGAGGTAGCATGTTCGAACATCGGACGAGAACTAGGTTCGAACCATGTACGAGGACTAGATTCGAACAATGGATGAGGCGTAGGTTCAAACCATGGATGATGCGTATGTTCGAGCAATTGATGAGGCGTAGGTTCCAACCATGGATGAGGGCATATGTTCTAATCATGGATGGGACGTAGGTTCGAGCAATCGATGAGGCGTATGTTCTAACCATGGATGAGGCGTATGTTCGAAACATGAATGTGGCGTAGGTCGAGTCATGGATGAGGCGTATGTTCCAAGCATGGATGAGGCGTAGGTTCGAACAACGGTTGAGGTGTAGGTTCGAGCAATGAATGAGGCGTAGGTTCGAACCATGGCTGAGACGTATGTTCGACAAACGGATGAGACGTATGTTCGAGAAACGGATGAGGCGTAGGTTAGAACCATGGATGGGGCGTAGGTTCGAACAATGAATGAGACGTAGGTCAGAACCATGGATGGGGCGTAGCTTAAAACCATGGATGAGGCGTAGGTTCGAACTATGGATGAGGCGTAGGTTAGAACCATGGATGGGGCGTAGGTTAGAACAACGGATGAGGCATAGGTTCCCTTCGACAAGATACATACTCGTTCTTTCTGTCCTCAATGGTTGAGTTATGTGCAGAAGCAAATAACTGCTTGGTTGGTGACACAGGAACAAAGGCTAGGTAAACGGACACATGTACAAAACGGAAATACTAAATGTCTATGGAACAATGAACTCCAATATATGAATACAAACAGCCGTATAAAACAAATATTCGTTGCTTAAGCTAAGTCATTTAACAATTATAAAATAAATTGCTAGTTAAATTACGGAATTGTTTACCGTTTTCGTCATGTTCACAGACAATTCTGTCCACCTCTGTCTTTGTAGGATTGAATCCAGCTAATCTGTATCCTCGAACAATTTCTCGTCTGGAAATTTTACCATCGCCATTCTCATCAAGACTTGAAAACGACTGTATAATCACTGAAACAATAACAGTGTATGACTGTATGATCATTGAAACAATAACAGTGTATGACTGTATGATCACTGAAACGATAACATTGTATGACTGTATGATCATTGAAACAATAACAGTGTATGACTGTATGATCATTGAAACAATAACAGTGTATGACTGTATGATCACTGAAACAATAACAGTGTATGACTGTATGATCATTGAAACAATAACAGTGTATGACTGTATGATCATTGAAACAATAACAGTGTATGACTGTATGATCACTGAAACAATAACAGTGTATGACTGTATGATCATTGAAACAATAACAATGTACGGAGATGTGTGTAAGTGCGTGGGTTGTGTATAGCGATGCTTGTAGGCTTGTGTGGTGAGTTTGATGTGTTTGGAGATGCTTGTTAGTGTTTGTGGGTTGTGGTGAGGTTTTTTAATGCGTGTGAGTACGTTTGGTGTTTTGGTGTTTTGAAGATGCGTGTAAGTGTGAGTGTGTGTGATGTGTTGGTGTGTTGAAGATGCGTGTAAGTGTGAGTGTGTGTGGTGTGTTGGTGTGTTGAACATGCGTATAAGTGTAAGTGTGTGTGGTATGTAAGTGTCTTTGGAGATGCGTGTGAGTGCGTGTGGGGTATGTGGTGTTTTGAGATGTGTGTGACTGCGTGTGTGGTATGGTGTGTTTTGAGATGAGTGTGAGTGCGTGTGGAGTGGTGAATGTTTTATAGGTTTGAGTGCACATATACACAAACCAGTGTGGGTTTGGTCAGTAACTAGGTCAGCTTGTCTGTTACAGTTTTTTTCTTCATTAAACCAAATCAGAATGTGGAAGTATACATTGTTGTGTTGTGTTAGGTGACGTCACATAGGTGATGCTGATTTGATTTTTGTTACAAAACAATAACCACTCACATTTTACTTGATCTTCACGAAGGTTTGGATCTTTGGTCAAACATTCATCAACTTTTCTGGAAAAAAAATATTCTTATCATGTAAAAATGATACTGGTTGTCTGTAACGAATTTTCTATTTCAATCACTTACTTCCCACCCTGGTGGCTCTGTCGTGTGGGTGTAAGGCTGTCAGCCGGGAGATCCTTGTTCGAGTCCCGGGCTAGCCAGGTCAAGTCCTTCTGTGTCATATGGCTATGGTCATTTGTCATCCACCTCTGATTCATCAGCCGCTATTGTTAATGTGTTATACAAGTCATTAATCGGTGACCATCGGAAAATTTACGGTCACTAACGGAAACTACCGACAGACAAATTGACTGCTGACCAAAAGTCCAATCGATAACGATCTGCATCGACTGGATTTATCTGATAAGCGATAGTGTTGGGTATGTGTGCGCTGCTTGCGGAGGGGTACGTTAGTAATGGTTGTTGACTAATTCCAGGAAAACTGGTTAGGTCAATTGACCTCAAAATATGACCGACACAAATATTGAAAAATGGCATTAAACTCATAAAATATTTTGATTCATGAAAAAAGTATAGCCTCTACTCGAAGAACTATAACAAATATACAGGTCAGAACGAACTAATCCACAGTTTTGTATTTTGAGAATATTGACAAAACACGTAAATACGATACAGCGGTTACTTCCCTTGGTATTTTTTTTAACTTAGGAAATTGTTGTTTTTTTGCTCCAATAACTCAAAATCTAGGCGCATGCGGACTATCAACAAAAATATAAAACGACATGGCCTTATTTGGTGCCTAAAGCAAACATTTTAATAGTCAATAGTCACGTGTCGAGCACGTGCATCCGCAATTGCAATTGTATGAATTTAAATATATTTGTTGTCATTGATTTTATCTTGCAATCACATTTCAAACATAAATGCAAGAGTATATTTAATTTTCCATCGCCCAACAATCGTGGGGGTTGAACGTACTCATTGATTAACAATATGTCAGTACAAAGCAATTAGTACAATAACATTAATTAAGTTCATGATTGATTTTGTAATTATTTCTCTCCAGCTTTGAGATAGAATTTCACATCAAATTAAGCACCTTAATGGACAACAGCTTTTATGTTTTACATCGAAACGTATGGTATTGACCACCGTCAATTGTCTAAATATTGTGTTTGAAAATAGAGTAGATGGTATTTATCACGCGTTTTTCCAGTTTGAATTGTGTTGGTGTTTTAGGTCATTTTCCCATTAGTTTGCTGCTAATGTACTGCGATCAATTACCAGAGTTTCATGGTTTCCAACCAGTTCAAACCTGTTCTTCTGCTCACAACTTCCGCATTGCCTCGCCAACTTCCCGCAACATATAGTGAACATATCCTTCATTCGGGATTCAAACCTTCCAGTTCAGAAAAGAGGGAGAATAAGTTGCTACAGGGAACGCCACATACTTAAGAGAGTGCCTACCCACACAGACCTCCGGGAAAACAACAATCCATAAAACATAAGTCACTTCAGGATAGTCAAAGGAGTGTGTATACGTATGGGAACAGAGGCACAATGAATGGTCAGGACGAAAATAAGAGATAACTAGGATAAACAAAGAGGACAAACAGTGGGGGGATAAATAGATGGAAAAGATCACAGGACAAGTCAAGACAGCTGGCATCCAAGGGCCGAAACTGGTCAGAAAATAGCATGAACACTATATAAAGTGGAAGAATTGCACAGGGGAAAATGAAATATAACAGTCATTTAAAACAAAATAGGAATAATAGCCATACAGCGAACTACAGTCTTGGA
The DNA here is from genome assembly GCA_032209605.1 of Mactromeris polynyma. Taxonomy (NCBI): domain Eukaryota; kingdom Metazoa; phylum Mollusca; class Bivalvia; order Venerida; family Mactridae; genus Mactromeris; species Mactromeris polynyma. The sequence goes on from JASFXZ010000066.1 coordinate 815,160, forward strand.
ACTGTCAGTACAAATACGAAGTCGAGTGTTCTACCCCCTGAGCTAACCGGGCGAGACTGTAGTTTTGTAACATAAGGATTCGGGGGTTGGGCACATGTGGTGTTGGCGAGGCGTATGTTCTGTGTGACAATCTGACTGAAGCTAAAACATCCAACGTCATTTGTCCTACATATCTGATTCTGTGGGGGAAGTTGTCGGTTGCTTGCGGAAGAAAGCGTCAGTATACTTGTTGGTAACTCGGGAACTCTGATGAGGTCAACTGATTATCATGCAGAACTATAACGGTGCAAAACTTAAATTTAATAAATGTTTTATTTTAAGAAATGTGTATGTAAGAAATGACAAAATAAAAAGGAACTGCCCCGCAGCGCAATCTTCTACACATTGATCTCCCTTTGCAAAGAACAGACAACTCTACCATCACAAATACTGTAACAGTATGCTGTTATTTCATGTTTTTTATCTTTTGATTTTACATGTATTATAGAGAAATAAGTCTGATGTAGGCGGTTAAATGAAAAATCGAAACAACAATTTAAAGACATTGTTTTCATGTTGTAAGGGTCGTTTTATTCAAATATTCATCATCACGTGACATGCTTTATGTACGTTTTGTAAGGGAGATAAGCGCTGTGTGGAGTTTCGCAATCGGGGATGCCGCTAAATCATTCCATATATGGATTACCGATAGAGGTTACCCTTGATGTTATTTATTGTAATATATCGGACACCGATTTGTGTTACAATCAATACGCGTATACATCGTCATGCAAAGTTACTATAGAATCATTGAATAAACCCAGAAATGAAATATATTGATGTAAGTGACGTGCTAAAAACTATACAACATTACGAAATATGATCTACACACACAAACCTTTCAATAAAACATTCCATTTCAAATAATCCGGTTTGTATGTATGCGAACGAGGAAACGAACCGACACTTTGGGAAATTAACTGCAAATCAATCGATTGTTATAATTCCATTATAAAACCTTATTTTGTGATAAATGGCAATTAAGTTGTACCGCTATAAAACCAAATATCCAGGTGCGTAGCTATTAAGCGACGTGACCTGGCGATACGGTAAGGTAGGTTACCAGCAATAAGGTGCATGATGTTGGGTGATACGGGGCGTGAAGTAACGACGATACAATACGGGGAGTTACTAACGATACGGTGCGGGAAGTTACTGGCGATACGGTGCGGGAAGTTACTGGCGATACGGTGCGGGAAGTTACTGGCGAGATGGTGCGGGAAGTTACTGGCGATACGGTGCCGGTAGTTACTGGCGATATGATGCGTGAAGTTACTGGCGATACGGTGCGAGAAGATACTGGCGATACGGTGCGGGAAGTTACTGGCGATACGGTGAGGGAAGTTACTGGCGATACGGTGAGGGAAGTTACTGGCGAGACGGTGCGGGAATTTACTGACGATACGGTGCCGGTAGTTACTGGCGATATGATGCGTGAAGTTACTGGCGATACGGTGCGGGAAGTTACTGGCGATATGATGCGTGAAGTTACTGGCGATACGGTGCGAGAAGTTACTGGCGATACGGTGCATGAAGTTACTGGCGATACGGTGCGGGAAGTTACTGGCGATACGGTGCGGGAAGTTACTGGCGATACGGTGCGGGAAGTTACTGGCGATACGGTGCGAGAAGTTACTGGCGATACGGTGCGGGAAGTTACTCGCGATATGATGCGTGAAGTTACTGGCGATACGGTGCGAGAAGTTACTGGCGATACGGTGCGAGAAGTTACTGGCGATACGGTGCGGGAAGTTACTGGCGATACGGTGCGAGAAGTTACTGGCGATACGGTGCGAGAAGTTACTGGCGATACGGTGCGAGAAGTTACTGGCGATATGATGCGTGAAGTTACTGGCGATACGGTGCGAGAAGTTACTGGCGATACGGTGCGAGAAGTTACTGGCGATACGGTGCGGGAAGTTACTGGCGATACGGTGCGAGAAGTTATTCGCGATATGATGCGTGAAGTTACTGGCGATATGATGCGTGAAGTTACTGGGGATACGGTACCGGTAGTTACTGGCGATACGGTACCGGTAGTTACTGGCGTTATGATGCGTGAAGTTACTGACGATACGGTCCTGGAAGTTACTGGTGTTACGGTACGGGAAGTTATTGGCGATACGGTGCGGGAAGTTACTGGTGATACGGTGCGGGAAGTTTCTGTCGATACAATCGGGGGTATGATATATTAGCGTCGGGGAATTCAGTATCGCACTGTACATGCTACATCAATAAAATTAATCTTGATACGCCTCTGCATTTTAAACGTCTTGAATCAGATTAGTCGCTTATCCGGATAAATAGCCTATATCCACTCAACTAGGTGGGCTAATCTTGTTTTTTTAACCATAAACATATATTTTGGTTTGTTACGTTTGAACTTAGTTAAAACGAATTTTAGCATACACGCAATAAAAGTACACTATTTAGGCGTAAATATTATTTATTTCATGTTTCTCGACCTATCTTATGTGTTTGCCTCAATTGTTAACATTGTTTTACTTTTTTGTAAATTTCTTCTTTTTGGTAAACTTTCTTTGTGTGATTCATTTTTAGGTTCATATTTCTGCCCAGTTAGTAGACTCTTTACGAGTATTTCAGCTATATAGAATTATATTCACCTTGATAAACATTATCCATGTCAAACGGGAAAGGGGATATGTCTTTCAGCATATATTTAATTAAATCTGTCTTCCTTCGGTAGAAAAAAAAAATCCCCCCAAAAAATATTTTTCGACCTACCTACCCTAATTTTTTTGGGCATGAAACCTGAAACAAAGTATTTTAGCCTTATCATACTGCTAAACGACACAGCGAGAAGGTACCGAGCCACCGCTGTGTTGCCTTTTATCATTTCAGTCTAGCACAGGTTTGAAGCCCACATCTTTTTGTCACATTTTTTGGACGTGCACGCCACTAATCAAACATGTTGTCGTATATTGTGAATTCCTGATACATGTATTATCCCGTCGGAAATTATTAACACTGTTTTGTTGCCTTTAATCATTCTCATAGACAACGACCTCTCTTCAGCGTCCCACTCATAGGCAACAACCTCTCTTCAGCGTCCCACTCATAGGCAACAACCTCTCTTCAGCGTACCACTCATAGGCAACAACCTCTCTTCAGCGTACCACTCATAGGCAACACCCTCTCTTCAGCGTACCACTTATAGGCAACAACCTCTCTTGAGCGTACCACTCATAGGCAACAACCTCTCTTGAGCGTACCACTCATAGGCAACAACCTCTCTTGAGCGTACCACTTATAGGCAACAACCTCTCTTGAGCGTACCACTTATAGGCAACAACCTCTCTTGAGCGTACCACTCATAGGCAACAACCTCTCTTGAGCGTACCACTCATAGGCAACAACCTCTCTTCAGCGTACCACTCTTTGGCAACAACCTCTCTTCAGCGTACCACTCATAGGCAACAACCTCTCTTGAGCGTACCACTCATAGGCAACACCCTCTCTTCAGCGTACCACTTATAGGCAACAACCTCTCTTGAGCGTCCCACTCATAGGCAACAACCTCTCTTGAGCGTACCACTCATAGGTAACAACCTCTCTTGAGCGAACTACTCATAGGCAACAACTTCGATTCAACAACAAAATTATTTAGTCCTGTAGTAGAAATTTCCGATCATTTCACCTCTCTAGACAACAATCTCTCAACAACATCCAAAGTTTGCATCTCCAAAGGTTTTGCTCTGGAGAGGTGGCACTGTATAACTCATAGGATTTTTTAATCAGAGCTATAAGAAAGTTAGCAACTTCAGTAATCTTACCTCTCATACAACGATTTCCGCCTATCTCGTCTACCGAACATATTGGATGCCGTCATATTTGAAAATTCCACAATTAAAACAATGATGCACTGCACTTGCGGTCACAAAATAAAATGTACAGTTTCCATTAGTCAGATATTTATCATGCAGTCTGTTCTATATAAATGTTAACAAACCGAATAGTTTAGAGAAGTCGATCATTGTGTCCATTGATTTGTAATTAAATCCACTTTCAGTGTTGGAAAAATCAGAACAATATAGTTTCTTTCATAAATATGAATATTTCATCAAGCTGGCTTGAAAATTCCTTTGACTACCAATGCAAATATAACGAACGTTTGTTTAACCTTGATCATAGCTCGGCCAGGATTACCCGCCACTCACAACCCAGCATGCACAGTCCAGCACTCTTAACTCGGCACTCACAGCCGAATAATCACAGACCAGCACTCACAACCCGGCTCTCACAACTCAGCAATCACAACTCAGCAATAACAACTCGGCGATCACAACTCAGCACTCACAACTCAGCACTCACAACTCAGCAATCACAACTCAGCACTCACATCTCAGCACTCACAACTCAGCAATCACAACTCAGCACTCACAACTCAGCACTCACATGTCAGCAATCACAACTCAGCATTCACAACTCAGCATTCACAACTCAGCATTCACAACTCAGCACTCACAACTCAGCATTCACATCTCAGCACTCACAACTCAGCAATCACATCTCAGCGATCACAACTCAGCACTCACAACTCAGCAATCACATCTCAGCACTCACAACTCAACAATCACATCTCAGCGATCACAACTGAGCAATCACAACTCAGCACTCACAACTCGGCCATCACAACTCGGCCATCACAATTCGACACTCACAGCCGGCAATCACAACTGAGCAATCACAACTCAGCAATCACAACTCGGCCATCACAATTCGACACTCACAGCCGGCAATAACAACTGAGCAATCACAACTCAGCACTCACAACTGGGCCATCACAATTCGACACTCACAGCCGGCAATCACAACTGAGCAATCACAACTCAGCACTCACAACTCGGCCATCACAATTCGACACTCACAACTCGGCCATCACAACTCAGCACTCACAACTCAGCACTCAAAACTCGGCAATCACAATTCGACACTCACAGCCCGGAACTCACAACTGAGCAATTACAACTCAGCACTCACAACTCAGCAATCACAACTCAGCACTCACAACTCAGCACTCACAACTCAGCACTCACAGCCCGGCAATCACAACTCTCCACTCAGAAGTTGATATTCACTCTGGTGACTGTGAGTTTTGAGGTTTGAGTGCGCGCAGTGGATAATTATGCTCATAGAGCGCTGAGTAATTTTTGTGATCCATTTTCTCTTGGAATCAGTGTGAATACGATATATGAGTGTTAGATTATTATCGTTATAACTCATCTAAGATTCACGCTTATATTTCCGAGAAAGAGCGGAAAAAAATCAGAACTCAGGAAGCATTGCACTACACTTAAAGCACTCAAATATCCAAACTCAGTCACCGCAGAGATTTCTAGTTCTGAGTGACGAGTGACATTGATAATCCAAGACCTTGTGAAAAATTTAGTTTTTTTAAAACATATTGAATTAAAAATAAAAAACTTTTTTTTTATATTTTTGTTCGGAAAAAACGTCAAATACGGGTAAATACGAGTGAATTATTACGTTTTGACAATATGACATTTATTATCCGCACCACACAGTCTTATGGTCCCACTCGTAATCTCACCAAAGTTGAATTCATATAATCAGGTTAAATTCTCCAATACAAGTAAATTCACTCGGTTTGAAATAAATTCCCGTTTACAGTAACCGTACAGCACACTTCTTGATTCCGTATCGGTGTAGGTTAAAACACCGTTTAATCCGGTTCTTCGGATCATCGAGTTCTGTTCCTGTCGTACGTATTATTTCAAAATAGATAAAAACGATCACAATAAAGCATGTTTGTAGCAACGCAGTGCTTTTTATAGACCGTAAAACTGGTGTTTATTGATTGTGTTCATCCAGGATACGTTTGTTCGATCGGAATTTTTGTAATATAAGCCTCGACCATTTTTACGTTTATGGCATATGACAAAAATGGTATAAAATGTGATGTACTGTCTAGGGCGCTTGTGACAACTATATTACAGTTATAGTTTAGCTTGATTCTGATTGAAAGATGCAAAGTCTCCCATCCAACCGTCAGGTAATGTCAATTGAGCCATTCAGCAAGCCAGCCATTTAGTATGTCAGCCGGCAAGACTGACTTTTAGCCAGCCAGTCAGTCAGCCACCCAGTCAGCCAGTCACACAGTCAGTCAGCCACCCAGTCAGCCAGCCACCCAGTCAGACATTCAGCCAGCCAGGTACCCAGTCACCCAGTCACCCAGTCAGCCAGCCACCCAGTCAGCCAGTCATTCAGTCACCCAGTCAACCAGCCAGCCACCCAGTCAGTCATACACCCACTTAGCCAGCAACCCAGTCAGCCAGCCAGCCAGCCACCCAGACAGCCAGTCACCCAGTCAGCCATCCCGTCATCCAGTCACCCAGCCAGCCAACCCGTCATCCAGCCAGCCACCAAGACAGCCACCAAGACAGCCACCAAGTCAGCCACCAAGTCAGCCACCAAGTCAGCCAGTCAGCCAGTCACCCAGTAAGCCAGTCACCCAGCCAGCCAGCCAGTCACCCAGCCACCCAGCCACCCAGCCACCCAGTCAGCCAGCCACCCAGTCGCCCAGTCAGCCAGCCACCCAGTCATCCAGTCAGCCAGCCAGCCACCCAGTCACCCAGTCGACCAGTAGCCCAGTCGCCCAGTCGCCCATTCATCCAGTCAACCAGTCGCCAAGTCGCACAGTCGCCCAGTCGCACAGTCGCCAAGTCGCACAGTCGCCCAGTCGCCCAGTCGCCCAGTCGCCCAGTCGTCCAGTCGCCCAGTCGCCAAGTCCCCAGTCGCCCAGTCGCCCAGTCGCCCAGTCGCCCAGTCGCCCAGTCGCCCAGTCGCCCAGTCGCCCAGTCGCCCAGTCGCCCAGTCATCCAGTCACCCAGCCACGCACCCACTCACCAACTCACCCAGAATAGCCTCGAAATGAAATATTGGTATGGTCAATTATATTGGGTGGCAATATACAGCTTGACGTTTTGATCTGTAAAGGTGTGAACTTTAACACAGTAAAACTTGATTACAATCAAAACAATTTAGGCGATGATTCTGTTTAACTTTATATTGAAATGAAAATATTTAAAGTGACGCTATTTATATGTAACACGCTTAATTCGATCCCTGTATTTATATGCATTGTAATAGAGATGTTGTAATTATTCAGACAAAGGACCTATATAACCTACATAACGGGGGAAAAACACGAGATTTTATATTTTTCTACATAAATACACAGTATTCATAGAATGATCAGGATAAATGCCAAATCCTGTTTTTTAATTATTCACAGACGTCAATCCTTATCATGTTAGTACCTGTAGCTCTATTTAAGGTTGTAAGCCATGTAAAGTATTTAAATGTCCACTACGACAGTTTACTGCAATACGCTTGTTGTTCTTATAAGCTAGTTTTCCGATTTTATAAATTCATCTTTAAATACCAGTATTAATTTTCACATACTTTCGAGATAACAAACGTATTTACAAAAAAAAAATTTTTATAACACATTTTCAATTTCCACTGAAATTTTAGTTGTTGCCGTGATTGAAGATTTATTTAAAACATCACGTCAAGAAGTCAAACTACTGCAAACGCAATTTCAACATGCTGTCGAAACACAATGGGGTGGCTAAGTTAGTTGCTAATGATAATGATCCGGGTATATTCGGTTATAGAATGGAGCCAATGTCGAATATTGATTAGTTTGACAGGTGTCAGTTATCCCATTCGGTAAACCTCGACCAACTACGTCCACTGATTAACTTGATTCTTTGACTTTTTTTAGTAAAGTTTATGTAATGTTAAGCGTTCAGTTACTTTGAATCGATATAAGGACCGCATAAAATGTTTATATCAGTCGTTATAACCTGTTATGGAAATTGCCGAGATGTTGCGATTGCGCTCCATAATGTAGAGTAACTTCCCTTGACTGTCTAGCCGTCAATAACATAAATAAGGAGATCTTAGTGGATGATAACTACGTAATTTTAGATAAACTTAATTGATACAATTCCCATAATAGTGCTGCTTACATGGATAATACTTTACTGTAAGGGTATGAACACAAAATGAAGATTTTTATCGCCGGAGGTAGTCTCAGGTACTCGCGCATATATGGTCACATTGGGTCATATTGTCGAGATCTCCACCCTTAGTAAGGAAGCGATGCAGATGGCAAATCGCCATATTATCGAATATTTACGTTTAAACATTGGTGTAATTTCGATCCTTCCTACGAGTCTGGTGCTATTTCATCCAGTCGTGGACTCAAGTTGCTGTATATACCGGGTCTTATGTAGTCACATTGTCTCCTAATGGAGCTATGGATAGGACAAATCGCCCAATTTTGGTATATTTTCTTTCAATGACAGACAAGTTAGTTCCTCAATAAAGGCTGCACTGTATAAAAATGTTACCTATACAAAAGTCAATTATCCGAATCGTCAAAATCTGATATTTACACCTTTGCAGTATTACATGAACGGTAATTAAAATATTGCATCTTCAATTCGAAGGGTATACATTTTGTTTGTACTTAAGACTCGTGCAAGTACTATATAAACCCCCTTTTTAGTTAATCAGTATCGGTTGTAGCGGATCCGTAGTCCAGTGGTAACGCACTGGACTTGTAATCCAGGTGTCGCAGGTTCGATTTCCCGCTCCATCACAGACCGTACTAACAGTCTTTCGGACGAGACTTTAAAAACCGAGTTCCCGTGTATGATGCTTAACATCGAGCACATAAATGAACCAGGGGTGCTGCTTCTGGAACTGGGGCATCTCCTGTATCATGCACTATCCTTCAAAAATCTAATATGACTAACATTCTTCCGGAGACGTCGCCCATATGGGAAACCGGTGGCGACGAAAAACAAACGCAAATATATACAAAAAGGTTTTTTTTATAGTCAAATGTTTTTTTTGACACATAATTAGGGTTTGGCTACAATATTGAAGGGTTTATTGACTGTGTTTTCACAGGTTATTTGTTCAGTGCATTTGACAATGGAATTGTGCATTTTAGGGGGTTCTCTTCCAGCACAAAGATATGTTTTATTAATTAAGTATTATTAAGCTGACTTTCTTAAAATTATACTGACTTTGCTACAGTTTTCATACCTTTGCTAGACTTTGCATCATACGACTATCGAGTTGACATGCAAATATGCCAGAATATCGGCCACAATAAGCTGTAATTACAACAAAAATATGTTTTATTAATTAAAAATTACACTTTGCCAGCCTTGCTCGACTATGCCTGTCTTTGTAGGGTTTAGCATGACCCCACCAGGATGATGTGTGGGTCTACTTGTAACAGTTGGACTCATGGAGGTCTCAGGTACTCGAGTGTATCTGTATTTTGGGTGAACACAGCTTTTTATTGCCTTACCTGACGTTAATTTACCGATACTAGCTTCCTACTTGATTGAACCTCTATACGGGCCTCAATTCGTTATTGCTCAATGGTGTAAGGGAGGTAATAATTGTATGAAGCTATTGATGGCTAGCGCTGGCATTCGGAAATCCTCGGCTGGCTGTTACCATTGACTACGGATATTTTCTGAAATCAAAAGTCAAACATAGAAAATGGCGTTTGGAGGGCGTTCTCAGCTGAAGATTTCGGATGAGGCATTTGATTTTGTGTGTACTACTTGTGCAGTAGACAACAAGATGGTTGAAGCTGTGAAATATTGTGTAGAATGCAGTGGATATTGTTGTAAGTCATGTACCGACGACCACAAGAAGGTCCGAGCATTGAAGAACCACAATTTGCAGGATGTCAGACAAGGAAATCAAGCGGGAGGTCAACAATCAAGTTTGTTGGAAATTCCAACAGAACGATGTAGCTTACATAGAGGCAAAGTAGTGGACATGTACTGTGAAGGTCATGATGTTGTTGGCTGTTCTACATGCTTCTTTAAGCATCACAAGTAATGCTTTATTTACATTGATATTAACTTTACGATATAATTATATTACCTCTCCACTACAAGTCCCCCCTTCCGGCATTATAGGCTCAACCACCATGGGCCGTCAAAAACGGCTGCCAGCACGAAGTAGAATCTACAGCCGATATGGGGCTCGAACCCAAGGCTCCCTACACACTAAACGGCGCTCTACCTACTGAGCTAACCGGGCGGCCCTCTTCCCACACCACTACATAATTATAATTAGATATATATGGAAATATGAGTAAATGGTGTGTGCAGGTAATTCTACTTTGTAACATAACAGAGAGGACAAAATCTATGGTGGCATATTACTGCCACCAGTTAGCATGATAGCGTTCGCGAATAAATTCGTGTTATCCACTTAATTATTACGATAATTTTCTAGCTATCTAGTTAATATTCGTGATAAATTTTCGGTAAGATAAATATCATACAACTAGAAACAGGCTTGAAAGTGCCCATAACTGCCACCTCTTACATTTTTATGACGTATTACACTAGATTTAAGTGGCAACACGAATCTTATCTAGTTGACTACTTATTATGTTACTTAATAACTCAAATTCGCGAATTTCACTTAAGATTCGTGTTACCACTTATTTATAAAGGCGTTTTTGACTTCTACATGTAAGTGGTAACACGAATATTATCTAGTTGACCACTTATTATGTTACTTAATAACTCAAATTCGCGAATTTCACTTAAGATTCGTGTTACCACTTATTCATTTTTGACTTCTACATGTAAGTGGAAACACGAATCTTATCTAGTTGACTACTTATTATGTTACTTAATAACTCAAATTCGCGAATTTCACTTAAGATTCGTGTTACCACTTATTCATTTTTGACTTCTACATGTAAGTGGAAACACGAATCTTATCTAGTTGACTACTTATTATGTTACTTAATAACTCAAATTCGCGAATTTCACTTAAGATTCGTGTTACCACTTATTCATTTTTGACTTCTACATGTAAGTTGTAACACGAATCTTATCTAGTTGACCACTTATTATGTTACTTAATAACTCAAATTCGCGAATTTCACTTAAGATTCGTGTTACCACTTACATCTAGAAGCCAAAAATGAATAAGTGTTAACACGAATCTTAAGTGAAATTCGCGAATTTGAGTTATTAAGTAACATAATAAGTGGTCAACTAGATAAGATTCGTGTTGCCACTTACATGTCGAAGTCAAAAACGCATTTATAAATAAGTGGTAACACGAATCTTAAGTGAAATTCGCGAATTTGAGTTACTAAGTAACATAATAAGTAGTCAACTAGATAAGATTCGTGTTACCACTTAAATCTAGTGTAATACATCATAAAAAGGTAAGAGGTGGCAGTTCTGGGCACTTTCAAGCCTATTTCTAGTTTTATGATATTTATCATACCGAAAATTTATCACGAATATTAACTAGATAGCTAGATAATTATCGTAATAATTAAGTGGTTAACACGAATTTATTCGCGAACGCTATCATGCTAACTGGTGGCAGTAATATGCCACCATAAAAATCAATACAAATTTATTTCTCTTAAAGTGTCGGAATTACCCAAAGTGAGTCTACCTGTACAACACAGAAAAACTGCGCTCAAACCCACGACCCCTTAAACACTGATATGGCTCTAATTCAAACTATGAGACGTGTTTATCTACATTCTTATTTTATTAAATTTATTCAATCATTTCCTTTTTTAAATTTTACAATATTCAGCAGGCAGAATTTATGTGTTTATATCATTCATGATGAGTAATGAACCAAAAACGTAAATAATCGAGCAATAGCTCTATATACTTTAAGTATGTCTGTGCTCAATTTTACATTTTTTAACACAAATAAAATCAATAGGCTACATATGAACAATGTCGCAACGTCCTATGTTTTAAATGTGTTTTCTATACATATAAGCAGAATGTAATTATAAATCATTCCATTTCAGATCTTGTCAAGACAGTCACATCCATTCTATACCAGACATGATTGACGCCATATTTAAGTTGTCTGACTGCAAACAGACGCATCGTCTTCTGAAAGAAATGATGGTATCCATGGAAACTGCAAGTAAATCTCAAAATACCCAACTTCAACTTCAGATTTTGAAGAAAGCAAAGAAAGAAGCTTTAGGTCAAGTCAGTACATTCCAAAAAGCATTGGAAGCCATCTTAAGTAAAATTGCCGAGTCATCACGCAAAGAAATAGAAGTTGTATACAAACAACTAGAAACAAATATTCTACAAGCCAAGCAAAGTGTTGAAAGCATCTGTAAAGATTTGCAGACGACAGACGACAAGTTAAATATATCAGAAGGAAATAGAGCCCAACGTTTTGTTTGTATGAAAATTGCCCAAGAAAAAATAAAAGAAGCAGACGGTGAGAAGATGAAGCAAAAATTACAACATAATACAGACGTCGAGCTATCATTCATTCCTGACCTATCATTGATGGAATATATCCAAGCTTTACACGATATTGGTCAAGTACAGACACATGGAAAGCAGAAACACGACGTCTACAAAATCAAAGGAAGTAGAGATATTACCATAAAACTTTCTCATGAGTCTGACGGATGCCTTTCCTATGGATGTTGTCTGACACATGATAACCAACTACTTGTCACAGATTATGACAATAAGAAACTAAAACGTATTGATATACAGAAGATGTCAGTTGTTGACTATTGTACTTTAGATTCTGTACCTTGTGGTGTATGTTGTATCAGTAAACATGAAGTTGCTGTTGCATGTGAGAGAGACAACAATATCCAGTTTGTTTCCATTCATAACAAGATGACTCCTACAAGACAAATTAAAATGTCTCATTCTTGTTATGGTATTGCTTTCAATGATGGTCAGCTTTATGTGACAGGTGGTGGTGGTGGTTCACTCTATGTTTATGATATTATGACCGATACCCTGCTGAAGATAATTACACAAGACAATGCTGGGAATGAGCTGTTCAACCCTAGTCTACATGTTACATTCAATGAAAGTGGAGACAGAATGTTTGTTGGAGGTGGGAACAAGGGACTTGTATGTTTTGATGGGATGGGAAATTATTTGTCCACTATTACAGACACTGACCTGGAGTGGAAAGATTGTGTATGTGTTGATGGTAGAGGAAACATGTTTGTAGTTGGGTGGATGTCACATAATGTGGTACAATTCAGTGAGAATGGGAAGAAACTTGGTATGGTTGTGAAGCAAGGAGATGGATTCCAAGGTGCAACCTCAGTGTGTTTTCATCAGGGACTGAATAGAATGTTTGTTACCATGGTTCTCAGTGATGTAGTGAAAATGTATGAACTAGAGTAATCAAACATATTGTGAGATAACAGAGCTGTCCATTCTGTGTACATGTAGTATTGATAGAATATAAGTAAAACTTACATAAAACTTAACAGAAGTAATTTTCTGTTCTAACAAAGACCTAAATACGGAATCAAACTTCAAGATAATATGACAGTTATATTGTATCTAAGATATAACTTGTATGAGTTTATTGTTTATATACAGTATGTTAGAACTTTTTTAAAGGGACTTAACATGTTTTTTTTCTTTTCTCTGATAGCTGTGTAGATAGAAAACACTAAAATGCAAAAATAAAGGGTAGATAGATAGCACTTCACAGGATTGATCAGCATCAATTGTAGTTGTGCATCCTCGTCGTTTTATTCCGCTCAGATAATTTTTCACTGGGTTATGGCCCTTTGATGTTTTTAATGGTGAAGTTTGTCCGCACTTCACAGGATTGATCAGCATCAATTGTAGTTGTGCATCCTCGTCGTTTTATTCCGCTCAGATAATTTTTCACTGAGTTATGGCCCTTTGATGTTTTTAACAGGATTGATAAGCACCAAGTGTAGTTGTGCATCTTCCTCGCTTCGTTCCTTCATAGACAATTTTTCATTGAATTATGGCCCTTTTGTGTTTTTAAACATGTACAGTGCATGATGAACTGATCAAAGAAAGGTTATATGACCATATTTCCTGTTTGCTATATATTGTATTCTAACATCCTGTATCAGTATTACAATTACTGACAAACTGCCATCTGGGAGACATGTTTACGCTTAAATAACAACCATCTAGTTATGTAAAAGGGGAACACAAATATAAAATGTAAGTGGATAAGTTGTTTTAAATGAAGGTTGAATTTTTTGCTGAAAATAATTTTGTTAATATTGATATTTATTTAAAACAGAAGTGGAGTATTTATACAGTGCTCCCTTTATCCCCTTAGCTATCGAACAACTATATGTATGCCAAATAGTACTCCTGAAAGGTCTACATAGCGAACTATAGCAAAAAAATCTTCATAACTTTGATTCTACACAATGCATGTTAGCACTCACAGTGATTTTGGTTAAGCCTAAGTCCCACCATCACGACTTTGTGTGGCGAATGGGTACGAATGTAGAAATCGTGGACATTCCTCATAATTTTTACAGGGTTCGTGTTGGGAGTCCTGGTGATTTCGGGGCAGCTCTCCACTATTCGTCACAACATATTTGAAATGGAACTCTCTCTAGGGTCAGTACATGGCGAACCACTACGACTTTTTCATTCTTCCCTACTCGCCGGCATTCGTGCCATAAGTCGTAACAGTGGGACTGGGGCTTTAGGTAACATACCCTTAAACGAAAGGTTAACCAATCCGCATCAAGGTTACAAACGTTGTTCCGTTGAAGAGACGTTGGTTTAGTGGTTAACTTGAGATTTGATTGGTTTACACAACACTGATATGCTAATAGTAAAGCCATGTTAGTACGGCAGAGGGAGATGAGATGCGCTCATTGCTGACATGCTAGAGACACAGTATACACCCCTTGACATCCCCTTATGATTGTATATAATTGTGGTGTTTGAGTTTTATCCCGTTTTTAAGAGTATCCCAGTTATGTATGGAGGACAGTTGACCTACCCAATGTGTCTTGGTTACCAGTCAACACAACCTGCTATTTCCACTACTGACAACTTCTCTACATGAATCAAGGTCTTTGCATGTATTATTTTCAATTCATTTGTCCCAGAGAACACATGCCTCACCTTATCTCGAACCTAACACCCCCCAGTTTATCAATCCAGTGCTCTATCGACCAAACAAACCAGACGATCCCGTATTGTTGTAGAGAAATCCAAGCTTTTCAAGTAACTCTGGGTTTGTAATCATCTTGTATCGTTGTTCAACAGTTGTATCTTACAAGAAGCAGATAATTTTATTTTCCAAAAAATAGAAAAACACATAACATAGTAGAAGTGTACACTGAACAAGTCAGCACATGATTATTCGTGCATGTATAAATAGCAACCTTTCTAGAGAGGTCCCTCTCGTGAACAACAACCTCTCTTCCATAACATTATCAATTGTCCCGAAATAACAATTCAATCAATGTATCTGGTAGTGGGGTGACTATTGTCTGAAAGAGGTTTACTGTATAGCGGGTTATATTGGCGAGGGTTTTATTTTGGCGCTATTGGCGGTCAAGGTCGAATTCATCAAAATAAAACTCTGCCAAAAATATGTTTTGGATTAAATAATGAGTAAAACACTGAAGGATTCTGAATGTTCAAAAAATTAATATTCAGGCGGAAAATCGCAAATGCGCCAAAACTAAACACCGCCTATGAAGCTAACTCTAAAAAACCGCCAAAGTTTGGCACCGCCGAAATAAAGCACTACACAGAATTTAAAGGGGTAGGTGACCACAATACAATGTTATATACCAAAATGTTTGTCAATGTCTGTAGTTTGACTCTTATGGTCACCGCACCATGATTGATCCTATAAAGTCATCCCACTAGGAAACAACAACCTCTCAGCAACTGCCGGGAGCTCCCAAAGTTGTTATGGAGAGATTCCCGTTAACACAAAGATGTGTGTACACATTATCTGCTAACAGCGTGCTCTTACAATGCCTAAGATGAAACGAAAAACCTAGACGATTTACAATGTTAGATAATAATTATTATATAAACAAGGGGTGTTCAAAATATTCGCGGAAAAGTGATGTCATACCTTTATAAAAAATCTCGAACGTCATGAAAATTTAAATTCATATCGGTTTGGATATTGTGCAAAAAATGTTAGTCCTAGTAAGAAAATTACGTCGAAGACAGTCTCCATGGCAACGTCTGTCAACATAACCCGGCCAAAATTTAAAGGAAAAACACGCATTGATGTTAATGCATCATTATGAATACTTTGATAAAATTCCAGCATGTATTAAAAACTTGACAGCACTTTTCCGCGGGCTTTTTGAACGCCCCTCGTATACATGATCTGATAACATCGAACTCTTACAATGTCTAAGTGTAAACGAAATACCTAGACGATTTACAGTGTTAGATGATAATAATAGGGATGTCAACTCGAATATTCGTTTGTACGTTCGAATACTGATTCGGCATTCGAATATTCGATAAAATATATGTTTTCAATATAAAAGCTAAAATTTCAATGACGCGTGACAATAATATATACATGCGTTAATTGGTGTGTCATGTTGTATATTTGGGGGAAAAGAGAGAAATAGCACGTGGGGATATTTAAACATAAGTGATCAGCTTCAAACACAACTTTGATGAGCATAAAGTTAAACTTCGAGTTTCAAATGCATTGTTATTACATAAGAAGGTCGAATGCTCGAATATTCGAGTATTCGTTCGGAAGGTCGACCGTTTTGCCATTCGTTGACATCCCTTATCATTATTATACAAGGTAATTAATACTCAGGAAATATACACGCTCGCAAGGTATCTTTGTAAAATCGAAATACATAGACACTTATCGTGTATTGTGAGACGTGTTCAAAGGACGATAACTCGGCCCATTACTCGCAAATAATGAATAATAAAATGTATGTACACTTAACAAAACTTATAAGTGTGCACTTTTTTTGATGTCGAATAACTTTTTTATTGATTAATATTTCTACACGAAATTTTGTATATAGGCTATTGGCTACGTTAAGATTATGAAACTTGATCATCATTAAGTGGGAGCTGCAGTACTGTTCTTTTTCCGCATCATCTCATTTATTGATTTTTTTTCATCTATCTCTGAATTTATGAATTAAAATCTATCAAATATTATGCCAGGTATCTACACTATATTTGATGAAAATTTCAGCAATTTTATACCTGCACACTTATTTAGTTTTATTAAGTGTATATATACCAATTATTGAGAGTAAATCATCTGCAAAGTTTAATCTAGTTCAGTCTTTTCTTCTGTGACTGATTTCTCTTCATTCTCTTCGTCTGTTTCCAACAACTGGGACGTGGTTTGCGGCGCCAGGGAAGACTCAGGGACCGGTGTCAACTCCTGTTGCCTGGAAACCACTGCAGGGGCTGTTTGCACCACACGCGGGGTTCCGGAATATACTGTAGGTCGACTTTTTGACTCCGCGGGGAATCTTGTGTCGTCAAATTTATACAAACGTTCCACGATCTCCTGCACCTCCTCGGCGGTACATTTTTTAACTTTTGTCATACTCTGTCTTGGTACCTCAGTCACGACGGCCACACCTTTGGATTCCGCCGGATGTGTTCGTGGATTATAGTCTGTAAGACGATTAACAATATTTTGTACTTCTTTTTGTGTGTATTTCTTTTTATAAACTATTGGTTTATTTAATTTCACCAAATATCCTCGTGTATCCGCTACCTTTTGTGGATCGTATGAGTAGCGAGGCGAATTGTCCAAGTCAGAACGCGCACTTCCGGGAATTGTGCTCATTCCACGCCCAACTTCCGGTAAAACCGGAAGTGCACTCTCCCGAGTTATGCTTTCCCTAGGCGGTCCATAGAGAGATGCTTCGGTAAGCAAGGTGGAAGCTTCCGAACGCATATTTGAAAAGGCGTCTGAGTTGTCCCTATAAAACCCATCCGGGCATGTGTGTTGTCGAATTGGCTGGCGATGAAGTCTCGCTGAAGTCTCGTGTGGCGTAGATTGCTTGAGATTTAATCTACTTCCGGAAAATAATCTTAGGGCCACTCTTTGTCGATGTAAAATCCTTCTCGCCATTTCTATGTTATGTTGATTTACCATATTACTCGCTTCTTTTGGTTGCAAACGTTTCGCTAAATTTCGATGTAGAGTGACTTGCATTCCAGTATCCGGAAGTGACGGAAATACGGATTTGTAATGCAGCGAACTGCGCATGCTCGACCAGCCGATTGGTTCGACCATCTTCAATTTGTGTTTCGATGAACCACTATCATATAACACAGTGACTGCAAGTCACTTTCAAAACGTCAATGTTCTAACAATCCATGCTCTGAAATATAAGAATATAAAATTTATTAAAAATATCAATATCAGTATTTCCGTTATGTAGGGCGGTTAGTTGACCTAACCAGTAATACTGATGTCTACCAGACCTAACCAGTGTACCTGTGCTATCAACCAGACCTAACCAGTGTACCTGTGCTATCAACCAGACCTAACCACTGTACCTGTGTTATCAACCAGACCTAACCACTGTACCTGTGCTATCAACCAGACCTAACCAGTTTACCTGTGCTATCAACCAGACCTAACCAGTGTACCTGTGCTATCAACCAGACCTAACCAGTGTACATGTGCTATCAACCAGACCTAACCAGTGTACATGTGATACCAACCAGACCTAACCAGTGTACCTGTGTTATCAACCAGACCTAACCAGTGTACCTGTGTTATCAACCAGACCTAAGTAGTGTTCCTGTGCTATCAACCAGACCTAACCAGTGTACATGTGATACCAACCAGACCTAACTAGTGTATCTGTGCTATCAACCAGACCTAACCAGTGTACATGTGATACCAACCAGACCTAACCAGTGTACATGTGATACCAACCAGACCTAACTAGTGTACTTGTGCTATCAACTAGACCTAACCAGTGTACTTGTGCTTCATACATATATGGCACCCATTGTCGCCAGTTTTCATACATATAAGGCACTCACTGCCGACAGTTTTTATACATATAAGGCACTCATTGTCGACAGTTTTCATACATGTATGGCACCCATTGTCGCCAGTTTTCATACATATAAGGCACTCATTGTCGACAGTTTTCATACATATATGGCACTCACTGTCCACAGTTTTCATACATATATGGCACTCACTGTCCACAGTTTTTATACA
Source organism: Mactromeris polynyma (assembly GCA_032209605.1). Classification (NCBI taxonomy): domain Eukaryota; kingdom Metazoa; phylum Mollusca; class Bivalvia; order Venerida; family Mactridae; genus Mactromeris; species Mactromeris polynyma. The sequence goes on from JASFXZ010000066.1 coordinate 834,282, forward strand.
TATATGGCACTCACTGTCCACAGTTTTTATACATATATGGCACTCACTGTCCACAGTTTTCATACATATATGACACTCATTGTCCACAGTTTTTATACATATATGGCACTCACTGTCCACAGTTTTCATACATATAAGACACTCACTGTCCACAGTTTTTATACATATATGGCACTCACTGTCCACAGTTTTCATACATATAAGACACTTACTGTCCACAGTTTTTATACATATATGGCACTCACTGTCCACAGTTTTTATACATATATGGCACTCACTGTCCACAGTTTTCATACATATATGGCACTCACTGTCACTGTCGACATTTTTCACTTCATTATTTTTTATAATATGAATATGATTTCACTGCGTGTAGGATATATTCTTGTGTAAACGGTCGATTTGCCAAAACCACCAAAAAAGTCAAATACAAACATATTATCTTGTTAATTACTAAAGACAACAGAGATACACATTAGCTTCAAATTGCGTAAAAAGTTCGATACAGAAGTATATTTAACAGTTCACAATTAACTTTGTATACGAAGTTCTGGAGCACGCGAGAAACATACCCATACCCCACCCATCCCTTACAGTGTACCATAAAAAATAAATAACTAAATACAAAACTTACCATTCCATTTAAATTTTATCCCATTCAATGAATTATCAAATTAATCAATTATTAAAATACCGTATCTCCTAAACGGCGATCGATATCAGATAATGTACCGTATCTATTGTTCCAAAATATTTCAATATAAACATCTATCTTTATCTCATGTACGTATAAAATCTTAACATTATAAGATTATAAGATTTAAACATGTGTAATCGTAAGTCCCTAGGAACAGAATAAACTGCAAGACGAAATATACATGTTTGTATCTGCGGAAATAGTCCAACACTAGTTTATCCAGATTATTTTCTAATCCGTAGAAAATATGTTTTGATATAACAAACAATTATTGCTTGGCTGTTTATTAACACTGTACTGTATACACCCGCTCGATCAATATTTTATTTAAGTACGAATGTCGATATAATAATCAAATAGTTTGTGAACAGATTATATATATATTTGAACAATCACTTGGTATAAGGTGGCGTAATCTAGAATTAAACTCTTTGGCATTGATCTGCCTGTAGTATGCCGAATATAATTGAATAAAATTATGCTTGTGTGAAAGTTTAGATAAACTTCTCTCCGTTCTTCAAGAATCTTGAAAACAGAATATCTCAAAGTATCATTATAAAAAGTACAGTAAAGAGTTAACTTATTATAGTGACACCTCTATATTTCTGACTGCCACCAGTTAACTACTTAACTAAGTAGATGATTATGTGGTTATCACGTTTAAGAAACTAGACAACTACTTAATTAACTAGATAATTATGTGGTTTACTAGATAAGTATCATGATAAATTTTCATACCAGATAAATATCTTTACACGAAATTGTCTGATAGAGCCCACAACTGCCTCCACTTAAACATTTAAATCCAGTACGGACAATCTATGTTAGATAAGTGTTAAGTAGTAAACGTGATAATTATCTAGTTATTAAGTAGTTAACGAGGTAAGTTTCTAGTTAACAATATAATTATCTAGTTAATTATCACGTTAACTAGATATCTAGATACTTAACTCGTTAAACACTTAATTAACTAGATCATGATGTAGTTAACTAGATATTTATCTATTTAACACTTATCTAAAATAGATTGTCCGTACTGGATTTAAGTGGGTAAGTGTTGGCAGTTGTGGGCACTATCAGACAATTTTTCGTGTTAAGATATTTATCTCGTATGAAAATTTATCACGATACTTATCAAGTTAACCACATAATTATCTAGTTAATTAAGTAGTTAACTGGTGGCAGAAATATGCGACCATAGATATAAAGCACTGTATTATTATAACCTTAAAACCTTTACAATATGAATGTAGACGATGCCGAACAGACGTGGGGTATACATGAACATTGATAGCCTTTATATAGCATGTCTCGAGTTGAGTATTCATAAATATATTTGACTGCATACAATATAATTCAGAGTTTTATTTTGTACAATTCAATTAACTTTTATAAAAGGTTAACATTTATGCTGACACTTTCTAACAGCGAGTATTTCGAACCTTTATTCTTTTGTTGCTTTCGGATCAATATCGCAAATGCACTTAAAACGCCCCATCAAATTAGATATAAATGAATAAACGCAACGCTTTTGAAATTATCTATAAATATTTCTATTAATTATTCAACCGATAAATGCAACATAATGAATCACAAATCATATCTGATATACGAATGAGTAATTTTCAATGCTGAAACCATTCACTCAAAGTTACCAGTTCTGGATTAGCTTACGTGCAAGTACATTACCTAATTCATTTGAACTACTGTCAACATACATGTATGTACACTCTTTTAAATTGCGTGTTTTGTTACATTTAAATGTCTCATCATGAATATTGGATATATAAAATCGAGAACAAATCTGCCTAAATGTCACGTGCCATGTCTACCCCGAATAGCGGATGAATCGTGTGTCCAAATGTAGAACAAATAGAATTCTACCTAGCGCTACGTAGGGAAAGTAGCGCTGCCGTTTCTTAAACGTAGGAAAGGTAGCCCCTATCTTTAGATAGGTAGCGTGATTTGACAGTGCTAGCTTTTGTAGCTAACGAAGAGTTCAAGCGTTTTTTAGACAGCTACCTTTTCTACATTGGCTAACTTCCTCGCTTACTTCCCCTACCTCTAAAAAACGCACCTCTGTCATCGACATATTGAAACATGTTTCAGTTGTCTCCCCTTGATATTTCACGTGTGTTTCTGTAATGGATCTGCTTTACCAGAGGTGCGTTTTTTAGAGGTAGGAAAAGTAGAATTCTACCTAGCGCTAGGTAGGGAAAGTAGCGGTGCCGTTTCTTAAACGTAGGGAAAGTAGCACCTATCTTTAGATAGGTAGCGTATTTTGACAGTGCTAGCTTTGCTAAACAAAATGGCGTCCATGCGGAACAGTGTCGTGTGGTCTGGCGCGCGCCATTTTGTAGCTAGCGAATCGTTAAAGCGTTTTTTTAGACGGCTACCTTTTCTACATTGGCTAACTTGTCTTGCTTATTTCCCCTACCTCTAAAAAACGCACCTCTGTACTGGGTTCATAGTATACACTGAACACATTTTCTAAACGTCCATGTGATAAAATACAAATTTAAGAAAAATATTTAAAAATTTGGCATTCGAGTATTATACATAGTGCTCTACCGACTTCCACAAAGAAAATACCTATTTATCGTCATGGTTGGCCACGCGTGACGATGAGTACGATTTTCATTATTTGGCACGAGTGTTAAGATATTTATCTGGTATGAAAATTTATCACGATACTTATCTAGTTAACCACATAAGTATCTAGTTAATTAAGTAGTTAACTGGTGGCAGAAATATGCCACCATAGATATAAAACACTATATTATTATAACCTTAAAACCTTTACAATATGAATGTAGACGATGCCGAACAGACGTGGGGTATACATGAACGTTGATCGTGTTTATATAGCATGTCTCGAGTAGAGTATTCATAAATATATTTGACTGCATACAATATAATTCAGAATTTTAATTTGTACAATTCAATTAACTTTTATAAAAGGTTAACATTTATGCTGACACTTTCCAACAGCGAGTATTTCGAACCTTTATTCTTTTGTTGCTTTCGGATCAATATCGCAAATGCACTTAAAACACCCCCTCAAATTTGATATAAATGAATAAACGCAACGCTTTTGAAATTATCTATAAATATTTATGTTAGTTATTCAACGGATTTATGCAACATAATGTATCACAAATCATATCTGATATACGAATGAGTAATTTTCAATGCTGAAACCATTCACTCAAAGTTACCAGTTCTGGATTAGCTTACGTGCAAGTACATTACCTAATTCATTTGAACTACTGTCAACATACATGGATGTACGATCTTTTAAATTGCGTGTTTTGTTACATTTAAATGTCTCATCATGAATATTGGATATATAAAATCGAGAACAAATCTGCCTAAATGTCACGTGCCATGTCTACCCCGAATAGCGGATGAATCTTGTGTCCTGTCATCGACATATTGAAACATGTTTCAGTTGTCTCCCCTTGATATATCACGTGAGTTTCTGTAATGGATCTGACTGTAGAGGTGCGTTTTTTAGAGGTAGGAAAAGTAGAATTCTACCTAGCGCTAGGTAGGGAAAGTGGCGCTGCCGTTTCTTAAACGTAGGGAAAGTAGCACCTATCTTTAGATAGGTAGCGTGTTTTGACAGTGCTAGCTTTGCTAAACAAAATGGCGTCCATGCGGAACAGTGTCGTGTGGTCTGGCGCGCGCCATTTTGTAGCTAGCGAATCGTTCAAGCGTTTTTTAGACGGCTACCTTTTCTACATTGGCTAACTTGTCTTGCTTATTTCCTCTACCTCTAAAAAACGCACCTCATACTGGGTTCATAGTATACACTGAACACATTTTCTAAACGTCTATGTAATAAATTACAAATTTAAGAAAACGATTTTAAAATTTGGCATTCTAGTATTATACATAGTACTCTACCGACTTCCTCAAAGAAAATACCTATGTATCGTCATGGTTGACCACGCGTGACGATGAGTACGATTTTCATCTTTTGGCACGTGTACTGTGTACAGTAAGTGGTAACTTTCATTTCAATGCTATCCACGTTGTATGTCCAGCACGAAAAACAGAAAACATGGCGAGAATGACCACTGAAGAACGCGCCAGGGTCGTCGGTATAATTGATGCTGGTACTCCGAATCGACAGGCATGACTAGCTTAATAAATAAAATAAACAATATACAAACAACCTATTTATTTATGGATATTCACAAATTGCAAATTTAGCGTCATCACAATTTGTGTCAAACCATTCAAAATTTCTGAGCATTATCAGTTCTACACAATCTTCCGAGTTCTTCATATTGTCGGGTTGCCCGTGAGCAATGTCCCAATACTGTACGCCATCGACAACACGACTGTTGTCAACCCATCTGTAATCGCCCTCCGTCAATCGATCGTTAGCACCTATCCAGTATCCATTCAGACCTGCAGTAGAAAAAAATGCATTGATTATGTGAGTGGTGTAACATGTAAGACGTTCATCGCTATGAAATGGTTTATGTGGTTTGTTTGACCACCATACTGTATGTACCCACAGGTTCAGCTACAACGGAACACCAGCAACCAACGATTAAATACATACTCGTACAAACCTATGGGTTCATACGATTAAACAAACAGTATATATAACCTTACCTCCGCCCAGCCCCCTCCAGTTGACTGGTGTTAAAATGTTGTCGGATGGTTGTCTGGTGTTCCTGGGTTGCCAACCAGTACAAACTTGTATACATACCGTAAGCTGTTTAATTTGTCCATCACTTTAAGAAAATAGGATAAAAGACTTATACGTACCTCCCGGTAGACATGCGTTTGTAATGGAATCTTTATCCTCGGCAGTTTTCACGGTGGCTAGGTGAGCACCGTAACCACTGCAGGCAGCCTGAATAGACAAATAAAGCAACCGAGTTCGATGTTTAGTCAATTCAAACCTACCCGACAAGTTCGGATAAACAAAACATAGATACAATTACACATTGCAAAAGAGAGAGAATAAGCTGCTACAGGGAACGCCACATACATAAGACAATGCCTTTCCACACAGACCTCTGGGAAAACAACAATCCATAAAAGATAAGGCACTTGAGCAGGTTAAAGGGTACATACGTAAGGGAACAGAGGCGCAATGAATGGCCTGACAGACAATAAGGAATAACTAGGAGAATCAAAGAGGACAAACAGTGAAGGGAGGAAATTAAAGGATGGAAAAGATCACAGGACAAGTCAAGACAGCTGACAACAACAGGCCGAAACTGGGCAGAACATAACCTAAACACTATATAAATGTATTTATCCCAGGTTTAATAAATCATTCAGCCGTTGAATTTTGTGTAGTATTTCGCACGAGATAATCGTGCGTATTTAGTATTTATACCGAGTTTACAGGTTTTTCAATTATTCGAAGTCTTTGCATTGTGTTGAACGTATCGTACTGTGAGATACCCTTCCCACCCACCCATGATAGTTTTCAGTCACTCATGTAAAATTGTTGTTTAAGAGTCTGCTTTATACAACAGAACACATTTTAATTACAAATTCATATTTTAAATATTAACAGACAAACATAATGCACTTTTCAGAGACAGTGTCAATGAAAATAGAATGACTTTTATTAATTTAGAGACTACTACAGTAGGCAGAAGTGTTAAATTAAACATCATAATGAGGAACATTGTTTGAACAGTTCAGATTAAGTTCGCACTTCATGTACGTGTAATTTGTATATGTATATCTTCACTCGACAATATTGTATTAATTAGAGTGAACATTGAACGGTGTTGTATGAATTACAGTGAACATTGAACAGTGTTGTAGTAATTAGAATGAGTGTTATCAAATTGTATTTAGGTATTGTTATTGTTCTTTTTAGTATAATGAAATATTATACATTTGTACAACATGTGAACAGTATACCAATATTTGATAAAATACAATGCGAGACTATTCCTAAATTCATTACAGTGTTTTTGTTGTTTGTTTCTCCTGAATGAATTGTTGATTAGGGGATAAATGATTTATTTCCGTTTAAGAGGATCGAATTAGGAAATAAAGTGAAAGAATTGCACAGGGGAACTCCTCACTATGCTTATCTCCCCTAACGGTACATGGAACACTGCATGCCTTCACATATGTCACGTGATGATATTACGATATTTGAATAAAATGGCGGTTATATATCGAAAGTCGTTAGTGCGCTATATTTATTATAGTTTTCATTTAACCGCCAACATTAGACATATTTCTTTGTAACATAAACAGAAACAAAGTTAATATCTTATATACAAGTATAAAGTAAAAAGATAAAATCCGAACTTACGATATTACCTAGACAGACAGGAGGAATATCATATATTGTGTGTTATTGATTCAAAACAAAGTAATTAATACATGTACAATGTCTAACAGTGTGCACATATGTAAGCATTAACATTGTTATCATCAAATCTTGTAATCTTGGACTCTCAATATGAATTTAACACTTTGTATGTATGTTCACTTCGTCCAATTATTCGACGTCATTATACGACCGGTATCCTTGGTAACAGTAACTGTTGAAAACCAATAATTCCTTTGGAATGTGTTAAAAGAACAAAAATACAGACATGATTACCTCAGATTCAGAAAAAGTTCTAGGTTTGTCGTCAAGTACTTTATAACACTTTCCTCCGACATATTTAAAGTTTTGCTGACACACAACTGGAAAAGAAATCAAGGTAAGTTGGGCTGCATTTTGACCGTAATTCTGTTATGTACTTTTCCGACATTGGAAAGACGATCATTTTCCGGTTTTCTGGCCACCACGAGCATGTGCTTCCAAACCAACAGACAACTCCTCATCATGAATAAAGCCTATGTCACAATGGAACCACGGACAGGAATATGCAGGTTCACGACAAAAAAAATGGGGTGTTTCGTGGCTTGTCTTGCGATGTTGTACGACAGTCGTAGGAAAAAACGGCTGTCTTGCGACGAAAAATATGTCGTGACTTAAAATTCGGACAATCCTATTTTAGGCCACGACAGATTCATCCCTGTTTGTCTTACTGGTGAAGTGTTAATATCGTAAGACAATCGTACAACATTCACACGAAATTCGTACGAAAAAAGACATGTCGTGGATGCAAAGAGTTCAATGGAATAATCGCACGACATTAGGCTTTAGACATTATCGAAAATTCGAACTAAACATGCATTATTGCCTTCTTCATGTGTTAACTAGCAAATCGACAAGGTTTTTGACATGTGCGTATTTTGATGCATTTCTGAGCCGAACTTCGCAAAGGTAACGCATTAGCTTATCTAAAATGGATTGTCCGTATGAGTTTAAGTGGGTAAGTGGTGACAGTTTTGGGCACTATCAGACAAGTTTTCGAGTTAAGATATGTATCTGGTATGAAAATTTATCACGATACTTATCAAGTCAACCACATAATTATCTAGTTAATTAAGTAGTAAACTGGTGGCAGAAATATGCCTACTGATAAGGTTGGTATCAAATATTTTCTAAAATCAATATTTCAAAAATAATTATTTTACTACTGACCCGGAATATCACATATCTGTCCGGTGAATCCCGGGTAACAATCACATACGACAGACGCTTGCTCGATCCTACATGTACCATTCACGCAAACGTTTGGATCACACGGAGAAACCATTGGTGTTTCGGTGGTTGTTGACATTGCATGTACAGTAGGTACCACTGGAAATCGTATTTAAACTTTCTAAGTAAGTTTCATACTTGGAAATTAATCACGTGATACTGTTCCACAACGATAAACTGTAAATACTTCAATCTCCGTTCCCTGATCTTGTTATTTGTTATGTCTCGATCGATATTTAAGGGGTTTTACGTACATGTATGTACCTTAATAATAAATCCACCATTGGGACCCTTGAATAATGGTATCAATTTAATGGTGGTCTTCATATTAAGGTTGAATAAAGAGCGGAACGGTCAAAATGGACTTGAAAAGTGTGGTCTTAATTTTGAGGTGGTATTATTATTGAGGTGGTCTTTAAGTGAGGTTTTACTGTATTCATGTCAATCTTATGATTTCGTGTCCGAGAATGCCTGAGTTACATGGTCTCTTTGCTGGTACATGTTTACAATCACATAGGAAATGTACATGTAACAAACTAGAAAATATGATTCCCAATCGCACTTACCGTTTTGACAGTCCCTCCCGTAGTAACCAGAAAAACAGGAGCATCGATATGTATCCATATACGCCGAACAGACTCCTCCCACACACGGGTTAGAAAAACAAGGATCCAATGCGAGCGTCGTGGCCATAACTGTAGTAGGCGGGTAAGTAGAAATCGTTTCTGGTGTTTGCTCTCTTGTCGTTTCGATTGTTATCTCGGAAAGTACGGTTGCTGGTGGCTCTGTTGTTTGGTTTACTGTTGTTGACGACTCTGGTATTCCTGTTGACTGAGTTGAGTTTGTATCTGGAAACGTTTTTATTGTAATCACACTTTTGCATTTTAAATATGTTCTTTGGAGTTTAAAATGTTGTTCTCTACGTGAAGTCCGCATAATGATAGAATGTACGCATGAAGTGTTTTAAGTACAGTGTATAAATAAACAAGAAATATATCGGGGAAAAAATTGGTCGGCGCAATTTGAAGGTTAATATTTGTTGTCCAATATAAAAAAAAATGCCGAGATGTTACCATTGCTGTTCACTCCAGATCCAAAATAGATTTCGGTAATTTCACCGAAATTCAGTGGATTTCTGTAAGGTAACGTACCCTTTATCGAAAGGTTAACCAATCCGCGTCAAGGTTACGAACGTTGTTCGGTTGAAGAGAAAATGCCTTTGTGGTTAACGTAAGATTTTATTGGTTTACATAAAACTGATATGCAAATAGCAAAACCATGTTAGTATGGCTGGGCCGAAAAAATTAACTGAGAAGACACATGGACATGAAACTTGGTTTATTATCCGTTTCTTACGTATTGAGAGACAAGCACAGTGTTATCTTAATAAATGTTTTTTAGGTAAAGTTCGTTTTATGGATATAATTTTGGAGTGTTGCTACATTATCTTTTCCAGTACGACTACACTTTGAAATTAAACTCAAATACAAGTTCTAATTGTTTTCTAATTGGATCATTACTCGATAATGAACAGTTTCGTTAAAACAGATAAAAGAGGGAATAATTAAGTTGCTACAGGGAACGCCACATACATAAGACAATGCCCACCCACACAGACCTCCGGGGAAACAACAGTCCATAAAAATCAGGCATTTGGGGAGGTGCAAGGGTAAATACGCAAAGGAACATTGGCGCAAGGAATGGCCTGGCCGACCATAAAGGATAACTTACTAATTTTGAGATGATCTTATTATGGAGGTGGTCTTTAAATGAGGTTTTACTGTATGCTGTTTAATTATTATTATTGAGTCAAAAACTACGGCACTGTGCCAGGATAATGGTGTAATAAGAAGCACGTCAGCGTTAATATTTCCATATCTTGCAATGTCATGTTTACCAAGGCGGATGTTTTCTGACATCATACGTCTCATTTTATACTGGAACTTCATTTAACGGGTGGCAACAAATGGCAGTACATGTATTCCATAGTTCGGTAACATCAAACAGATAATTCTAAATACATAGTTCGGTAAAATCAAACAGATAATTCTAAATACATAGTTCGGTAAAATCAAACAGATAATTCTAAATACATAGTTCGGTAAAATCAAACAGATAATTCTAAATACATAGTTCGGTAAAATCAAACAGATAATTCTAAATACATAGTTCGGTAAAATCAAACAGATAATTCTAAATACATAGTTCGGTAAAATCAAACAGATAATTCTAAATACACAATTCACACTTACCATATTCTGGTGTTGCTGTTATTGTTTCTGTTGTTGTTGTTTCTGGAGGTGTTGTTGTTGTTGTTACTGTTGTAGCCGTTGTTGTTGGAAACGAAATGTCGCAATTGTTGTTACATAGATCTGTTTCGCAACAGCGTGTGTTACATGTCCCATCATCTGCAACAACAACAACAAAGTTCGCGAATTTTGACCCGCCTCATTACAGACTGGACACCATACTAAATTTCTGAAATCTATCTTTCCGAGCACACACTATTGACGATAATATCAGCGCTGCTATGGAATTTACAACCTCTTCTATAATTAAGTGACGTCTTTGCAAACATGAAACACTATTTACTGCATATGGTCACTTGGTTTTCATATTGCCATATGGGGCATATATTGCTTACTGTCGGTACATGATGACGTCACATGTGACATTTTCTGGAAATGACGTCACTTACAAAAGAGGCTGGAAATCGATTTACAGCCGATAAAATGGTACGATTAGAAACGATCCGATTGATGTAGAGAAGCTTATGGGGGAGCAGGGTAGTACTGTTCGGTAACACAGATTGGGATTTCGATCAAACTTTTCGTGCAGAAATAATTGATATACATGTATGTAGCATACCAACATTCGTTGAACTCTGTCGACGACCTACCAATACTGGGTTGTCTATGGGAAAAGTTTCGTCTACTTTTTCTATGCACATCTAAAAATCGAAATTATATTTTTTTCAGAATTCCAAAAGAATGAAACGGTATGAAAAAATACGTGTGTTATAAGTAGGACGTAAATTTCTGTGTGTTATGTTATTTTTCTAAAGCAAAATAACAAATAAATCTGACAATTGAATTGAATATAAAACTACGAGCATTCACATTAATGTCTTAGTTTAGCATAAGGGGTTCAATGTATATGTCCAAACTGCTCACAGCGCTTCGATCACTGCCTACATAAATGTCATGGAACGATGGATATTTGAATATTTGAATAATAAAACGCTCGTTACACATTGAAAACAAGGCCTTCAAATGTATAGTTCATTTAACCATCTACATTAGCACTTATTTTCTCTGCAATGTAACCAGAATAATCTTACATACAAAATCAAAAGATAAGGAACGAAATAACAGAATATTGATATATATATGTGTGATGACGGAGGTATCTGTACCTTGTAAAGGGAGACCACTGTGTATGAGATTGGTGTAGGCCCGAGCGGGGCAATGGTACACAGAGAGCCTAGGGAGTTGCAACAGTTAAAGCAATTATTTTAATTCGTTTTAAGAATTGTTCCCATTGTCGACTGTCTACTGCCAGGTGTGACTGTTAGTGGTTTAGTTTTCAAAGCAAAGCATCACTGTCGCTTAGCTACCCGGAGGTCTACACAAGCGCAACATCCAGCCAATGATGTATTAAAACTTTGATCAGACTCGCCTGCCATCACATCGATCGATCCCATGATGGTATAAATATATTCCTTACCGTGTCTAGTTCACATTTGGTTTCATATCTTACAGTATGCATCATTGTATCGTTTGTCTGTCGAAGGACGCATACCTTAAAGTAAGGAAGACACTAAAATCAAGCGTCAAGGATGCAGATGTTGGATTGTAGGCCGCATATCATATTGACGCATACAATAATGAATTACGCACAGGCATTATGTACAGTTCATGAACAGAGCTAGTCTATGCAAAACAAAATGAAGCGCGAGCAGATGGAAGGAATGACACCGGTATGGGATGTACCAAACAAAGTATCGTCCTGTCTCTCGCTTACCTTCAAGCTACGAGAGCTGACCGGAATCTGGAGAAGACTATATGAGGCAGAATATACGTATATTATTCGGAATTTGCAGAGTAAATAATTATTTCGTGCACATGAATTTACATCCATTGAAAACACATCCACGTGATACTAGTACAAGGAAGTAAGTCTAGTTGCATGGTATAATGTAACATAACTCGCACTGACACCAGCGTAACACTGCTAACTTCAACAGAATTGTCCAAAGTGTACACGCTACCACTTATCTACTGTAATTGTATCACAATATACACATTTGCAAAGAGAAGGAATAAGTTGCTACAGGGAACGCCACATACATAAGACAATGCCTCCCCACAATCCATAAAACATAAGGCACCTGAAGACATCGCGGAAGGATCTGATGAAATTAGCGTTCAATACGATGCCTTAACATACAGTAAACAATACGAAACAGCAAACATCAATATGTATATGTGGTATAATTATGATATATTGATGGTAGCGAGTAACATTTCTGTTGAAGATATTTTTTGAGGCGCTTTAGCGTCTCATTGCTATCATCGCCAACCGCATGGTCTATTCGAAGTACCGTCATACTCATCGTCTCAAGAAAATAGTACATGTAAAGTCCTCTTATTTTATTATATATTTGCTGAGTACAGTGGGTGATTTGTCAGGGATATATCAATTGTGGAATTGCGAGTCTTAATATAAACGTTTTTTTCTGGATTATATGTGTCATTTTGGCGAATGAAGTCGCGTATTAATTTCTAATACGATATTATGGAAAACGTGCAGTCTCCCATTGGAAGCTCCTTCCGGGACCTTCAGTCCTTTGATTATATTCCTTTGGTACGAGTGCCTGAGTCATAATTTTTGATAGAAATATGTATTTAGCAGAACGGAATAACTTTGTAAAGCACTGAAAGTGACAGTATTCTTACGTTCATCAACATGCAAATAAAAGTTCTATCACGTATGCATTACTAATCGAAATATACATGTGCTATACTACTGGTATTTAGAACGAACTTGTCCCTCTCTTTGACGGATCATTCACTCCGTATACTAAATAATTACCTCGTCCTGTTGACACATCGTTATTTTACTGCAATCTGAATAGCTTTGTTGCCGATGACAATTCCAACAAATAGGACCTCTGAGTGCTGGATAGCCTGATATATGGAAACAAAAACGATCAACACAACATTCATATATGTGCGTATGGGAAATTTATTAACGAGAATTACACAACACTGTTTTGCAGCCGATTATTCACAGGAAATAATATGTTTGAAGGCCACAAATCGGAATTGATAAATAGTAGGTGTAAGATATGTAAAAATAATTCATTGAGTTTTAAAATATCACACAACACTGCTTTTTTTTTTAAATTTCATGACACCGTCATTTCTAAGCGAACTCATCGGCGACCTCTTCACAATCAATGCGAGTATTTAAGTCAGTTCTAGATCTATGAAAGTATTTCTAGATGTGGACTTTGTAATATCAGTACTGTAGTACTGGCTATTCTACGATTCTTACTGCCAGCGGCGTCCCGGTGAGATTATTGAGTGTACGCGTTGGAGACTCGTTGAACCTGACGTTTACCAACAGACTTTCACACCTACTCCTGCTCAAATCACCTGTTAAGTGCATTTTTCTACTTTTCATGCATTCTTTTTATTTATCGGGTATAAAATTCTGCGGTATGCTCGTATGCCTGGCTATGCTCCTGGCCCCTAACATTAATAACAAGATTACTCCTGAATCTGCTGCTACTGCTGTTACATACTACTGCTAAATTCGGGTCAATAAATAAAAGCGATCGTACCTGGTGTTGCACAGCCATTGTTACTACAAAGGTTTCCAGAACAGCACTCTGAACAAATTAAATTTTCGACAAATTTCTCTGACATACTCTTTTTCAACACTTCCGGTCTTCTACTTCCGGTCGCACCAAGCGTCTCATTGACGTTGATTTTGGTATAAATATGTCGTCTTCCCGCGGAAACTGAACATTGCTAAAATGTAGACAAGAATCTATGTATATATACCGACAACAAATAATATCGAGTATATCAAGTTAAAACGGTTTCTTTTAAATGTAATGAAATTTATACAGAGCAAAATTATACCGCCATGCCTTTGATAGTTCTACGCAACGATTCAGCAGCGCACTTACGAAGCACAAAAATATCAGTCAAGATTTTAATCCCATGCTAAGCTTTGGAAACGATGTGAAATCATGACCGAGTTGCGGATTATTAACTGTTGGTTCTTCATTCGTCCACCGGTCACCATGGATTAAAATATGTAAATAGATTTCCTAAGTAATTGTATACATGATTGGTAAAGACACTGTAAAATACTTCATTGATTAACTAACTCGCCCACCCATATTTTCATCTTGCTCTGACAGTTTTAATTTATTCATAAAGACGAGCAAGCCAAGCAGTACTTATATAGATATAAAATTCCAGGAAAGAATACATGTAGACCTAATGATGTAAACAAATGTCATCATTCCGCTTACCTTTAAGAAGACAATGGCAGACTTCAACCGGTAAATGGCAGTCTTCACGATGGCCCACTTGCCAAAAGCCCAAGACAAGTGAAATTAATGTTGGACATGTTAATAAAATTGCCCCATTGGAATATACAGTGTACTGTGAATTGTATTGAGATTAGGGAGGTAAAGGCATACGGTCAATATTAAAATATTTAAATGTGAAGACTACAATGAATAAAATGGTGCTTTCATTTAAATAATGGTTTGACAAGGGTAATCCAACGGCGTATTGTCAGTGCATACGTTATAAAACTCGGGAACAAAGTCTGAAAGTCAAAAAGTGCTACAGAAGGTTATGTTTTAAATACCTGCGAATCTCTACATCCAAGATTGTACCTGGTGAATCCTGCTATACTGACAAATGCATCGACATAGCACACCTGAAAAATGTAAAACCAGTTGTCGCGTTTCGTCATAAATTAATACATGTACTTTTATACAGAATTACACCACTGGGCTGTGTGTTTCAAAGACTCGTCGTAGTCAGTTTCCTGTGAATATGACATATATAATTCAGTATTTTTTTACAAAGTATACAAACCATGAAATTAGAAATTATAAAGGCTTACACAAAGCCTGGCTACAAGGAAATCTTGTGTAAAATAACACCGTCGTTTTTTTTTATTTCAACCGCCTTGTTAATAAAACAGCCATGATTAATGGTGCCAACGTATTCTGATCGAAGTTTGTGTCATTATTTGTCGGCTAAGTATGTAATTATGCCTGCAGCAGTTATGATCTGTACTATTCCATCATCCATGAAAAAAAATCGCGCGTCCGCCATTTTGAATCCAAAGCGAGGCTGCGAAAGATAACAGCGTCAAGTCGCAATGCGCAAAGGTAAATGGACGCAATTTGCAAATTAACTAAAATGAGAAAATATAGTGGCTGTATAAGAAAATACCGAGATAAGCAACCTTCCCATATTGGCCAATGTGTATGAGGACGAGTACCGACAGAACGGTCGCCATCTTGTAGTCAATGTTCTATATAAGTCCTACAGTGGGATTTACAACCTCTTCTTTAAGTGACGTCTTATCAAGAAAACGTAACGTGTGATGTCACTATTTGCAAGCAAGAAACAATATTTACTCCATATGGTCACTTCGTTTTCATATTGCCATATGGGGAAAACATCGCTTACTGTCAGTATATGGTGACGTCACATGTGACGTTTTCTGGAAATGACGACACTTAAAGAAGAGGTTGGAAATCGTATCATCTTGCCTGAAATATTGCGTCATACATACCTGATGGCTGCCACAAGTTATCAAAGTATCACAATCAGTCGGAAGAACAGATTCTTGGCAGTACAAACATCGAAAATTTGCTGTAATAAATGAGATACATATGAGTGTATGTTTCGAACAATATGATATTCAAAAGTTCATCAAAATATAAGTTATCAAAAACGGTGTTGAGTTCATACTGATTCGATGGAAAAGGCTTCCTTGGTGAATAGAGACATAGAAGTAATACTCTTAAACGTTAAATTTACATTGCTTTTATGCATTGTTCAGTGTCCATTAAAGTCGGACACTTTACACTATATAGGACAAATATGTATATACGTCTGTTATAATTTGAATATCTTATAGATTAGAATTATTTAAATACATGTATAAGAAATTTAGTATGGTTGTATTTGAATAATGCTTCGTATGTTTCATTGTACAAGAGAAGGAATAAGCTGCTACAGTGAACGCCACATACATAAGACAGTGCCTTTCCACACAGACCTCCGGGAAAACAACACTCCATAAAACATAAGGCACTTGATGAGGTAAAAGGGTACAAATGTTAGGGAACAGAGGCGCAAGGAATAGCCTGGCAGACCATAAGGAATAACTAGGATAATTAAAGAGGACAAACAGCAAAGGGGGAGGGGGAATTAGTGGATGCAATAGATCACAGGACAAGTGAAGACAGCTGGCAACAATAGGCCGAAACTGGGCAGAAAATAACCTAAGCACTATATAAAGTGAAAGAATTGCACAAGGTAAAGGGAAATATAACATAAATTCAAACCGCAGAAAGAAATAATAACCATGAAGCGAATTACAGCCTTGGAACTATAAATTCAATTATATGGCGAGTCTAGAAATTTTACATCACTACGACGTAATTTAAACACCTACCTAAAGATATCCGTATACAAAGACAAACTGCGAATCCTATCAAGATGTTCATTGTTTTATCTGTAAACAGAAATAATATTTGAGCTGATTATACGAGGCCAGATCTAACCAGTATATCAGTGACATTCGACGTTCAGCTTCCATGGGACCCAACAGATACAATATTGTTCTCTTGCAAGCTACTGACAGTTTCCCCCAGTATACAAGAGTGGACAAGTATCGTGTAATATTATGCCTCACCTGGGTGTCGAACTAACCAATCCGCGTCAAGGTTACAAATGTTGTTCGGTTGAAGAGAAATTGCTTTGGTGGTTAACGTAAGATTTGATTGGTTTATATAACACTAATATGCAAATAGCAAAACCGTGTTAGTACGGCTGCGTCGAAAAACATAAAAGTTGAATGATTAAAAAACTTACGTAGTGATATTGATAGGTTTCACCGTTTAAGTAGAGTGTATCAATTAAAACCTACTTAGGCCAAACTTAATTGCTTATATGTTAAGCGAACCTAGAATTTTTCAAAACCTTTATATACCAAGTATGGGAAACACACGACGTGTTGATAACACGAACAATTTCTTAATTTACAAAATTATGACACAAACGAAGACTTTTTACAACATGACACAAAAAAACTTACTTACAAAACAGAAACTGGCTAGATACAAAAGTATGTAATACAAACGACATTTGTCACCTTTTCAGCATGGCTCTTCTATTAACTGTTTCTTACTGATGGCATTCACACCTCATGAAAACTTCACCCGAGTATTAGCTGCACACATGTATTCGCTTTATGTATGATTAATGTAGGGCCTATCAAAAGGAACATACATGTACGTAAACACGAGGCAATGATTTATAAATGCAATACAACGAAGAACTAATGTCTGAATGTCCCAAATGTCTGCAGGCTAAGAAACATTTATACTGACATTATTTTGTCCTTAAGCGAGTCATTCTTTATTTACATTCGTTAAATCAGGAATGGACCATTTGCACGCCGTATTTTACTCACCGTCACTGGCGATTTTAAACATTTGTATGTATATACGTTCGATCAGAAAGACAAACATCTCCTAGTCCGAAGACCCTTAACCATAAAATTACTTCGTATAACCTTACTGATAACGAACTAATACTAGGTCAATGTACAATCTGTGAACTCAATGACACAGATGTCAAGTCCAAGAAAGGCGAATCAAATGTAGTTTACAGTTTGTTTACATATCTCAGTTAACGTAAACTATGACAACATGAGTACATAATATACAAATTACTAATACAATGGTAAAGAGGCAATTACAATGAGAAAATAATGCATCAAGAAACATTATTGTACATTACATATATGATAAACGAATATTGCGGGAGAAGGTATTTTTATTCTAATTTTGTTTAAAATAAGTATACACAAAAAATATGTTGTTTTTTATTTGAAGTTTGGCATTTATTTATAAATAATTTCTTTAATTTAAGTTTCCTAGTTTTTATTATTTTATTAAAGTCGTGGTCCATGAGATATATCCACCGGTTGCTGTAGTTGACCGACTATTGCCTAGGTTATGCGTGACGATGACGATACGGTCACTTCAACATTCGTTAAAGTTTTCCCCTAACCAATTTCTGTAATGGATTTGAGATGAGTAATGCATGCGCAAATATATAAACATATGTTTACTTTGGTGTAATCGGAACATCTCCAGAAAAATGGAATGACAATAAGGTATCTTTCTAGCAGTAAAGTGTTGCATTTATGATATCGCATTACTCGATTTTCAACATTTTCGATAGTGTATACAAATTCGGATAGGTAATTTTCTGGATGCCATCGCGCTGCCCCTGTTGCAGATTACTAGTTCAAATATCTAGACGTTTAACGTTTGTCATTTCACGTTTATATTTACATCGTATGTGATGTTATGTTTTTCATTTATTCTCAAGAGTAAAATCTAAACAATATGCCTCAAAAACTCATAGCAAATTAAAACTTATAAATAAAAGATGTCAATATAGTTGCTTCTATAAATTAATGACTTATACAGTATTAATGTATTTTTTCTCAAAAATACATTTTATGATTATATGTAAATTGTAACTACCAATGTTGTACAACATAAAAACCTTTGACACCAAGATTTTCTAGATGTAATCAAAATTCCAGGACATGATATTTTGGATCATATGATTAATGTGAAACAATAGTCAATACATAGTTCCCACATCTACATTATTTACCTCCCTGGTTCTGAATTGTAGGCCATTTTGATAGGCAAATTTCCTTTAAGTTTATAGGGAAATCTAATGTAAACGATGATAAAACTAATCTGATAAATAAAAAATAACTTATTAATTATGCTCATGTGGGCATTTGGCTCAGTAAGTTGAAGAAAAAGTGGTTGTCACATGCAAATTCTTTTGGTATTTTCTCAATTATCTCATTTTTGGAAATTACCCCTATAAGGGCTTATCAGTTTTGCCTACCAAAATGGCCGACAGTAAAGGACAAGGGAGGTAAATATTGTAGATGTTACATCATGTAGGAACTATGTTATACATATACTCTTTATGGCTGTGTGTGGTTTGTTACCCTCTAGCCAACTCAGACTATTATATTTTTTGTTTGGGTTTCAGATTGGAATTTTCATGAACAAACTATAAATGACCATGTCGGGTACGATTTACCCATGCTTGGAGGTGGACGAGGAGTTTGATTCTTCGAAATGGAATCCACTTCATTGTAACGTTTGCAATGAGCAGTATCGAGACCCGTTAATTTTACAGGTATCATTTTACCATATTTCATAGTTATCTTATAAACAGAACTTTAAGAATTGTTGGGCTGTTGGAATTGTCTTCTTTTTTTTTTCAATTTTTCATATTACGATATATGTTTTAATTATTTGTCAGTTGTGTCAATACTGTAACAACTATTGAACTAAGGAGGTTTTATGCTATATACAAGTTACTATGTATTCAAGTACAGAAGTCCCATTTTGTCTAAAACAATAAATTATACAGGATAAGTTCTCTGTCAGATTTTCAATGAGATAATTGTTACTTGTCCAAAATTGGTGAGAGAATTTCAATTTCAGTGAGATTTTTTAATGAGAAATGGATAACGCAATAATAAAACAATACTGAATAATAAATGTAATGAAACACTTATACATGTATTGATATAAACTGATGTTACATTATTAATTAAACTGATTATGTTACAATGCGTATAGCGAGCGATGTCTTCCCATCTCATTACTGTGCATCACTTCAGATAGTATAGACGCTTATTAAATACAGTGTGTAAAACGCTTGTAAACAAAGACTCCTCTGGGATGCACAAACGCTTGAAAACAATTGAGCGAAAAGACATTAAATTAGCTAAAAGGCTAAAAATACCCAAACTGTGAGCCATGAGCCAGCGCGATATTCTCTCAAATTTATGTATTTTTAATGAGACTACGACAATTTTTGTTCAAGAAATCGCAAAAGTCGCTTTCTAGAATTATATAGTATATATATATTTGTACACATGCTATTAATGGCTATAGTGAGAATAAAATCAGTCTGCGTCCATGGCCACTTGGTGGAAGTTAGAGGTTAGTGATGATATTGATGTTTCTACAATATGCAGACTCTAGTTACATGGGCAACCACCATTTCCAGTTTCTTTTCACTTCTAGGGGAATGGTGGCGGGGCCCTTAGATAGGGGAAAATAGCGTTGTGAGGGGAAAATAGGGTGAAAATAATGTGCATTTAAAGTATACATTTCTGTCTGTATTCACTACACTTCTTTGTTGCAGTGATGTAAATATGCTAACAGATTGGTTAGTTTCATTACAGGTCCATGTTTCTATCTTTCTGACTAAAAATATCAATAATACTGGCAACATATCTCCAATTTAAAAAAAAAAGCTGTAGGAGGGGAATTTTAACTGAGAAAAGGGGAAAAAAACATACTTTTGAGTGAGGGGAATGGGTCCGAATTTCGGCCCCAAAAAGTCACCAAAAAAAACACTGATTTTTCAAACCCATATTGCTCTTATGACCCTGATATTTCTGTATACAAACAGAGTTGTGTCCCTTTATTTATGTATACAAACAGAGTTGTGTCCCTTTATTTATGTATACAAACAGAATTGTGTCCCTTTATTTCTGTATACAAACAGAGTTGTGTCCCTTTATTTATGTATACAAAGTGTCCCTTTATTTCTGTATACAAACAGAGTTGTGTCCCTTTATTTATGTATACAAACAGAGTTGTGTCCCTTTATTTCTGTATACAAACAGAGTTGTGTCCCTTTATTTCTGTATACAAACAAGAGTTGTGTCCCTTTATTTATGTATACAAACAGAGTTGTGTCCCTTTATTTCCAGTGTTATCACAGTTTCTGTGCGCATTGTTTACAAGACAGTGTGGTGGAGGGGAAAGTCAGCTGTCCGCTTTGTGGGTAAGTACAAAATGTAGAAATTGGAGTATGAATGAAAATAAAAATAAGAAAACTCGTGTTTATTAGATTTTATTTGCTTTCAACCACTAATGTCAAGCTTGAAGTGTTTTGGGTGAACTTTTAAATTAATTGGATTAAATTATTTGTATGTTCAGTGTCTGTCAACAGTTGGTTTGCAATCTTCACGAAAATATTTTTGAAGGACTTGTCCATTTGGGCAGACAGCTTGCAATTTCCACTTGCCCGAATTTAAATCGAGTTCAATTGGAAACGAAGACTGGTAACGATAGTTGATGAAAAAGTGCTACTACACAAACAAAATTGACAAAACACGAAAACCAGTTAAAGTATTGCATACTATGTCATCAATTTTTGTAAGTGTGATACGGTGGGTCAGGGATGCAAAACAAAACAGTTTCGCAACGTTGGCAATTGTTAGCTGTTACTGAACACAGGGCTGGTGTTTTACAAGTTTGTACAGAGACTTAGCTTCGGTCATATCAGAGGCCACTTTGGTTTGGCTGAGGTCGAGATCACTGTTAATGAATAGGAAAATGATTTCTTCTCTTTAAAACTGACAAATTAGTGTGTAGGCAACTTTCGAAAAGGTTTTTGCTTGCATTAAGAGCCTAAAAAGAAAATATATTGCATAGTGGCATTTTGAATTTGACTAACTAATCTTGTTCTTCATTTTAGGAGAGTAACTTGAATTTGACTAACTAATCTTGTTCTTCATTTTAGGAGAGTAACTTGAATTTGACTAACTAATCTTGTTCTTCATTTTAGGAGAGTAACTCCAATCAAGGAAGGTAACTCTTTGCCTCCACCAGATCCATTGTTGAAGTTTTTAGTTGAATCTTCATCCGGGGAGACAGTATTGTGCTCTAACTGTGACACTGTGAGTTAACATTTGAGCACCGCTGTACGATTTCCGACCTCTTCTTTAAGTGACGTAATTTCTCAGAGACTGCCGCATACAGTCAAACCTGTCTGTAAAGACCACCCATGGGAACAGCAAAATGTGGTCTTTGTTTACAGGTGGTCTCTATTAACAGATTAAATATCATTGAAAATGGTTTGATGGGATATAAAATTGGTGGTCTTTAACACAGGTTTGACTGTATATGAAAATGACACTACGTCTGTTGATAAGTGCTAACCATTAGAATCTGAACGCTATATTTAATTGATCAATCAATTTAAGAATGATAATAATATCAGTAATGTATATTTAAGCTGTTACATTATTCAGTTTTAATAGTACAGTGTGGATGTTTCATGTTAAATTAGGAATGTCTACAAATATTTGAATTGTTTCTAATTTTTGTCTTTTTCTAGGCGAATGTTGAAATGTTTTACTGCAAGACCTGCAACCAGCCATTATGTTTGACGTGCCGGGAGGAGACACATCATGCCAAGATGTTCTCCAAGCATGAAGTTGTACTACATACAAAGCATACACGGGACATCCAGAAAGACTGCAGTGTGTAGAATTTTGCTATCAACCACTTAAATATAAGTCTTCACGATAATGTTTTTGAAGGACTTGCCCATTTGAGCAGACAGCTTGCAATTTCCACTTGCCCAAATTCACTTTCACTTGCATGAATAAAATGAACAGCACCATCAAAATAACGAAGAAACGTGATATTTTGATGGTTGTTTTGATTTGTTAAATCGGAAGCGAAGACTGGTAACAATGGCTGATGAAAAGTGTTGTTACGCAAACAAAATTGACAAAAAATGAGAACCAGTCTTAAGTATTGCCTACTACCTCATCAATTTTTGTGACAGCTTGGATAAAAGCTAGTCAGACCGGACCACGAACATGACTTGCCCGTTCGGGCAGACAAATGAATTTGGCAAGTTGGTTATCGTGAAGACTGAAATATTTGCATTGTTTGGAGTTTTTGTTAAACTATTTTGATACAAAGATCACGACAAAATGTGGAAATAATTTCAGTATCTCATTTCCTACTGCTGAATCCCTGAATGCATTTTCTGTTTTGATGTATACAAGGTAGCTCAGATGATGATGCTCATGAAATAGACCTTCACACACTCTTTGATACAACGAACCTGACTTTTATGTAAAAAAACATATATTTATTGTCTTAATATTATGCTATCAGAATGATATATTGCTTGGCATTTGAATCCTCCTGATCAATTTGTGAAGTAAATTTAATAAAAACATGACCACTCAGATTTGGCTCCTCAAAATGTGTTTTATACACCTGAAACGGGACATATTATAGTTTCACCTTCAGCGTACAGGCAGGCGAGTAGTTGGGTGGGTGGGTGTACGGTTGGGCGGCGTTCAGTAAGTTGTCCGATCAATAATTTAATAATCATTTGTCCAATCATCACCAAACTCGGCAAAATGTGTATGGGCATATTATCTTGCACAAGTTCGATAACCAAGCATATCGCTGTAGTGACTTGGAAGTTATCGCCCTTTAATTAGAGAAATTACCTAAAACATTTTTACATAATCCTTTTTACACTGATTCTTTTCACACTCTAGTGACATAACCGTAGAATGGGCGTATTTTGCGAAAGTCAAAAGTGTTTTAATTTTACAGGAGATTGTCACAAGTTCTCTCCCTTTATCCCTTCTAGAGTTCTCTACCTTCATCCCATCTATACTACTTGTGGAAATCCGCGGCCCCCTGCACCCCTTTCCAAATTTTCAGCTGATTTTGAAATTTTGCATTCTCATACCTGGTATATATACACTTACAGTCAAACCTGTGTTAAAGACCACCTGCGAACAAAGACCACTATTGCAAAACCTGTCTGCAAAGACCACCAATTTTATCTCCCATCAGACCATTTTCAATGATATTTAATCTGTTAACAGAGACCACCTGTAAACAAAGACCACATTTGTTGTTCCCATGGGTGGTCTTTACAGACAGGTTTGACTGTATACATGTATGTATGAAAGGGATTTATTCTGAAATTTGTTTAAACATGAACATTGATGATATTCATATTATTGTCTTAGTAAAAACAAATTCTCATGTCTGTGCATTTTTAAATCCTACCAGTTTTTCCGGTATTATAACTGAATGATGCTTCCATTACAGAAATTCATGGTGAGCCGTACATTCTGTTCTCCACGGAGAAGAAGATTATGTTGTGTATAAATTGTTTCCGAGATATGAAAGTGTAAGCGAAATTAACTTCTTTTGTTGTACCGAAATTTTGAAAGATACCGTAAAACCCCTATTTAACCCTGGTGAATGCCCCCTTTCAGAAAATGTGTTAAATATGGATTTTACGGTACCCTTTTTCTCCAGTTGGGTTCCAGAAATGGCTAATGTTTCGTACAGTCATTGTTGAAGACTAGCAGTTTCTTGTGTTTTATTTACTAGACTTGATTTTTCAGACATTTGTTTGTTAGGTCATTTAGCTGTTTGGACAAACAAATTATGTATGCAGGGTTTATTTTGGCTACTTTGGGAAGATGAACCCCATACCCTCCAAATTTGGTTGTACTGGTCTGTAGCCAGGAAGCAGTCATCGAGAGTGATGAGTATGAGTTGTAAGAATTTGTTTCACAATCGATGTAAAATGAATAAGTTTAAATTGAAACTCCAAATTTGGAATTTTTGCGCATTAAACTTTGAAATTGGGGAAAAAGTCCAAAAATTACAGCAAAATTTTAGGAATAAAAGTAAAGAATGTAGCGTTGAATTAATCAACGAAGGCTATTTATATACAGTGCCTGTGAGAGAAAAGCTTCTAACTTTGTCAATTTTTGGCTTAATTGAACCAAAACTTTTTTTAACATTTATTGGGAATTTTTACATTAAAATTGGGAAAAAACTGCTCTAAAAACTTCATTTCTGTGAAAATTAAGAAATCATAGTCACTTCCGTGAAAGCTCTTAGTTTGTGACGTCAAATTTTCATTGTGATGTACTCAATATTATAACCGCCGTCACTATTACTGGCTTTGTTGTGGAAGCGTCAAATAGTTTAAATTAAAATATAGAATGCAGAGACTGTGAGCTAGAGGAGTGTAAATGTATGATATCCAGATATAGTTTTTATGTGTATGTTATATTCATGTTATTTTGTATGTTTTCTTCAGAGAAAGCCGTTCACATTGTGTGGATCTGGAAACTGCTTATAAACAAGGATGTCAAAAGATTGATGACACAATGCTGGTAAATACAATTGTTTATGTTTGTTTATGGCACTACCGAGTTATTTCCATCCGTCTGTCTGTGTCCGTCCTTCCTTGTCCGAGCAAATAGCAAGTGTTTACTAGTGATAGACTCAGGGGTGATATTCTTCCGGAATTCCGGATTTCTGTGACCAAAAAAAAAAAAAGCCAATTGCTAGGGGAACCTAATCAAAATGCCCAATTTTTCAACTGATAGTGATGCCGCCACACCCCCCCCCCCCCACCCCCAATTTCTGGTGTTGCAAAATAAAGCACAGATTGATCAGTTTTGTTAGCCTGAAGGATATTCTAATGTAAGAGTAGACAGTCGAGCATTCCTTGTCAAGGCATAATTTAAAGGCATCCTAAGCCCCCTTGACTCCCCGCGCAAATGTTCAGGATTTTTTCTTTTGGGATCAATATCACCCATGTGACAGGACTATGGCGACAATCGAATCGAATGAGATCGCGATCAGGGACATCATTTTTTGCAAGTGAAAATGATGATTTTTTTAGGGGGAAATGGACTGTTTTTGATAATGGGAAACAGCCTACCGTATATTCGGCAGTAAAGTCAACAAATAAAATCACTGGCATATAAAGTTTTTGTAAGTGTTAAAGCTGTCTAGGTGTCCTGTTCGTGTATGTTTGAAGGTCATGTTGTACATTTCAGTCGATCCGCGATTTACAAACATCAGTGCGTACTGGTATTTTATTGTTACGAGCGTTGTTAATGGAGATAAAGATAAATGCTGATAAGGAGAAAGATGACATCAGTGACTTGTATAATAAAATACAAGAGAAGATAACGGATACAAAGGAGTCTTTACTACAAGAAATTGACAGGTATTATATTTTGGTTACTATGGAAACTGATGAATTGTTTTAAATAAGACTTTTGATTAAAATGGAGTGTGTTTTGCATAGGAACTTAAAACAATTTCACATCACTATGACAATGTGTTATGTAGAGAAATGTTTATATTTCTTATAAACTTATACTAAACAATATCAAGAAAATAAACAGCACTGCCTCTTCAGAGCGACATCCTTTTGGGGATGCAAAGTGAGGCTGTTACTGTGAGGTTATTCCCCTAGAGAGGTTTAAAAGGGGTTATAAGATTTTACAAGAAAATTGTGAGAGTTTGTTGTTCATGAGTGGGCCACTCTAGACAGGTTGTTGATCATGAGTGGGCCACTCTAGACAGGTTGTTGTTCATGAGTGGGCCACTCTGGACAGGTTGTTGTTTATGAGTGGGCAACTCTAGACAGGTTGTTGTTCATGAGTGGGCCACTCTAGACAGGTTGTTGTTCATGAGTGGGCAACTCTGGACAGGTTGTTGTTTATGAGTGGGCAACCTTGGACAGGTTGTTGTTTATGAGTGGGCAACTCTGGACAGGTTGTTGTTTATGAGTGGGCAACTCTGGACAGATTGTTGTTCATGAGTGGGCGACTCTGGACAGATTGTTGTTCATGAGTGGGCAACTCTGGACAGGTTGTTGTTCATGAGTGGGCAACTCTGGACAGGTTGTTGTTCATGAGTGGGCCACTCTTGACAAGTTGTATTGTACTGTAGTTTTGATGTTTTTTTTTGTGTCTGCTATTTCTTCTGTATTTTTTATTCAACACCAAATGATAGCTTGAATGCCAAACTATTGCTGGCTTACTACATGTATACCTGAAGTGGTGCTGTGTGTTTATGTATGTACATGTATACCTGAAGTGGTGCTGTGTGTTTATGTATGTACATGTATTATGTTGCTATTATATATTCCAGGCAATTTGTTGAGAAAGAAGAATTGTTTAAGAATCAGTTAGTGAGTTTACGAACCTTTCTACCCACATTACATGTACATCTGGTCACGTGTACGGCTTTCTGTAGTTCTACAAATAAATATGAATTCCTAGATTTTACTTATGTAAGTATAGACATAATATTTATCTAAAACAAAATCAGTGTCATAATTTTAAACGTAATTTTAAAAGATATTCTTTAATTTAGTACCTTATAAGGAAAAAACCAGGAATAACTTGTATGTACCGTTCAATATTAAACTAATTTGTTGTTCCGACATGCTTTACATGGGCATGAAATATTCCGTTTATTAACATCTGAAGTTATGTAGCTTCAAGCACTAGTAACCATTCTTGGTCTTCATGTTCCGTGTTGCTTCAAGCACTAGTAACCATTCTTGGTCTTCATGTTCCGTGTTGCTTCAAGCACTAGTAACCATTCTTGGTCTTTATGTTCCGTGTTGCTTCAAGCACTAGTAACCATTCTTGGTCTTCATGTTCCGTGTTGCTTCAAGCACTAGTAACCATTCTTGGTCTTCATGTTCCGTGTTGCTTCAAGCACTAGTAACCATTCTTGGTATTCATGTTCCGTGGAAAGGCAACTTCTGTTTTTACTATTGTGGTCTTATTTGTTTGCATGAGTTAATGAATAACTCCAAACTACTTCGTCAAAACACCATGCATGAAACAAATAAGAATGTGTGTTATAGCAGTTTTTGTTCTCCTGTAGGAAATGATGAGGAGACTGACAGCTATAATACAAGTACAACAACCATTGCATCCGTCACAGACCAGCGATATTATCACTGAGTACAAGTCTAAGTTAGCTAGGTGAGTTACACAGTTACCTAGATGATGTTTTATGTCTGACTTTAATCCATCAAAGACTTACAATGTCATTTGCTTGTTTTGGGGTTTAACACCGTATCTCAACAGTATTTCAGTTATATATGACGGTCAGTTGACATAACCAGTGCTCCTGGGATACCAACCAGTACTAACCTGCTCCTCTGTAAGCAACTGACAACTTCTCCACATAAAGCAGAGCTCAGAGGTGGGGGGACAAATGATTGTGCAAGCATTATTATCAGTCAACTTGTCACAGAAGAACTTGATACCTGACTGGGGATGAAGTAATTAGTCCTTTGACCGATTTTTCGTGTTTTTCAAACTTGACTTTATTTCTCTACCTCTGCTTCTTGTGTGCCGAGAAACTACAGATAGTTCTACAGGTTTGAAATAAAGCAACAACAATTAGGTCAGCTGCTTATACTGATGAAACTGGTGCTAAACCTCAAAATTAACCAATGTCGAAATATATTTACTACTATAGACGGCTTATCCTAGAACCATGGACCTCATATAGCGTACTTATCATGAAACCATTGTCCACATAATTGTAGTGAGCTCATACATCCATGGTTCTCATGTAGTGTGATTATCATGAAACCATGGATGTATAGTCTGATTATTATGAAACCATGGTCCATGTATAGTGTGATTATCATGAAACCATGGTCAATGTATAGTGTGATTATTATGAAACCATGGTCCATGTATAGTGTGATTATCATGAAACCATGGTCCATGTATAGTGTGATTATCATGAAACCATGGTCCATGTATAGTGTGATTATCATGAAACCATGGTACATGTATAGTGTGATTATTATGAAACCATGGTACATGTGTAGTGTGATTATCATGAAACCATGGTACATGTATAGTGTGATTATCATGAAACCATGGTACATGTATAGTGTGATTATCATGAAACCATGGTACATGTATAGTGTGATTATCATGAAACCATGGTACATGTATAGTGTGATTATTATGAAACCATGGTCCATGTGTAGTGTTATTATCATGAAACCATGGTACATGTATAGTGTGATTATCATGAAACCATGGTACATGTATAGTGTGATTATCATGAAACCATGGTTCATGCATCACAAAACCATTGTTTTCACATTTGGAATGAAGTGTGGTATATTGATGTTATTCTTGTATTTAAAGTTATATTCTATTTAATATTCTGCGTGGGGTGCTAAATTTTGGAGAGAAAAAATCCAGTTATGCATTTGATGGTAGAATTCTTGTTGCAGCTCCCATTGGATGTGTCCCCAAAACATGATAATAATTTTCTCACAAGAATAAGGGGCATTTCACTTTTTGAAATTTGGAGAGCACTACATGAATCGTGCTCTTGGTGAAATATTTCTATTTCGTTTGATTTCATGCATATTTCAAATTTTCAGATGTTTAGAGCCATTGCTGTTTCCAACCAGGAATGGAATGAATGTTCCTGTTTCCATAGCAACCAGCGTTTCTGCGACGTCAAGGTATTAATTAAGTCAACAGTGCCGAGTCTTTTTTTTACCTAGAATGAATACTAACATTCATACTGTTGTAATAAGTTATTCAATAATTGAACGACAAACAATTAATATTACGTTCATGGTCGGTGGGGGGGGGGGTCAAAAACCAATTAAAATTCTGTTAATTTGGACTGTGATTAATACACTCGCTTCTTGGAGATTTTCTGGAATAACCCTGAAAACCATCTTTAATGTTGTAAAATGCTATAATAATTAAGGACTGTATGGTATGGTCTTATATAGTATCAGAAAATTTAATGGGATAACGTAATGAATGAATGTTGTATTTGTATACAATTTCTTTGTTTAATTTTCTCAGATTTGAATCGTCCCCATCAGTCACCACCATGGCAGGTGCAAATTCCAGCGGGATTTCATCGAATGATGAAAGAATTATGAAAACTCGTCAGATTCAAAACAAGAAAAAATTGAAACTGAAGCTGATGGAGAGTAATGGATTTTTTGCGGAACATTGTAAAACATTCGATGAATCACATAGGGTATGTATAGTCCAGTCCCTGAGGACGTCCCGTGTGCAAAAAAGGTCCACGGATAAATTTTATATCAATGTAAAGCTGAATGTTTGAAGTTTCCAAAAAAATTGGGTAGACACGTGACATCATGGTACGTTTTGAGAAATCCAAGATGGCCGCCAAATATTTGAAAAAACACCGATTTCTTGAGTTGCGGGTGAAATATGTATGCAAACGAATATCTTTCTTCGTAAATTGTAATAAACAATCACTGGGATGTTGGACATTGTAAAAATATGCCAATTTATGAACATATTCTATGTTTTCTGGATTTTTTTTAAAAAAGCAATAAAAAATAGGCGGGTAAAATTAGCGAAATTTCATCATGGGGTTACAATCTTTACATCTCACCGCTGATACAGTGCAGTGATCAGTATATTTACTATTTATAATATTGGTGTAATCAATTGTCCACAAACCACCAGACTTTTTTCAAGTGTCATTCCAATAACAATGAATCTACATCTTTTCAAAGTGGGTGGGGTAATTATGAAGTTTAGCGCATTTTACAGAATATGGGTGATTGGTGATAACAGCGATGTAGTTTCAACAATAAGCATTATACAGTTCAGAGTATTTGTAATATGTTCAACTTAGTATACAGTCCTACCTGTTGCCCGGGGCCGACCTGGTAGATTCGAAAAAATAATTGTTGTTAACAGCTGGCCATTGTTGCGTCATGGCTCACCTGATTAGCTCAGTTGGTAGAGTGGTTGATTGCTATTTTAGAGGTGGTGGGTTTGAATCTCAGGTGAGGTGTATGTTCTTCCGTGACAATTTGAATGAAGATAATGTATCCAAAGTCATTTGTCCTCCTTTTTTGAACTCTGATTTATGTAGAGAAGTTAAACGAGGTAAAAACAAATAAAGGAAACAAAATGTTGTCCTATCCAAATGTTGTGCATTTAGTCTGTATAGGGAATGTTATATTTTTTGTTGAGCTCAGCTAGGAGAAAAATCAGCTCTTATATCTTAAGCATAGCAACAGTATATGTGGCTGAACACAGCAGGCCACCTTGAAATATAGACCTCCTTCACCTTTATATAAATGAATCTCTCACCAATTTTAGACCACCCGAAAGTGTAGCTCAATAAATAACAATGACACAAAATGTGAGAGAGATAATTATACAGTTGTATTGTTTCGGTTAAAACCATGGGTGTGTCTGGAACTGCTGGGTATACTGTACAACCTCTCCAGTAGAATACCCTCTGGAAAAGTTTGACTGTTGTTGAGAGGAGTTTGCTATATAGATGATAAAATGGTAGTAAAGTTGTATAAAATGTAATCCAAATAAAATGGCTGTTGAAGAGATGTTGTTTCTTTAGAGAGGGTAAATTGATCGTATTTTTTTCTAATGAAAACACTGTTGATGTGTTAAAGAGAGGTGGTTGCTTAAGAGAGGTTGTTGCTTTAGAGAGATTGTTGGTTAAGAGAGGTTTTTGATTTAAAGAGGTTGTTGCTTTAGAGAGGTTGTTGCTTAAGAGAGGTTGCTTTAGAGAGGTTGTTGCTTTAGATAGATTGTTGCTTAAGAGAGATTTTTGCTTCAGAGAGGTTGTTGCTTTAGAGAGGTTGTTGCTTTAGAGAGGTTGTTGCTTAAGATAGATTGTTGCTTAAGAGAGGTTTTTGCCTTAGAGAGGTTGTTGCTTAAGAGAGGTTGTTGCTTTAGAGAGGTTGTTGCTTAAGAGAGGTTGTTGCTTTAGAGAGGTTGTCGCTTTAGAGAGGTTGTTGCTTAAGAGAGGTTGTTGCTTTAGAGAGGTTGTTGCTTAAGATAGATTGTTGCTTAAGAGAGATTTTTGCTTCAGAGAGGTTGTTGCTTTAGAGAGGTTGTTGCTTTAGAGAGGTTGTTGCTTTAGAGAGGTTGTTGCTTTAGAGAGGGCCACTCTGAAGAGCTTTCACTGTACTTGTTTTATCTCCCCAGGAGTTGATGGTACATGTCGACAGCCTCAAACAGTCTGTACAAGAGCTGCAAAGGGACATAACTCTGAGACGAAGTCTGACGAAGGAGTTAACTATCAGTGATTTAAAGACGAATATATCAGAAGCCGAAGAGAAGTTAGAATGTCATCTGTCAACAATGGAGGGTAAACAGTCAGGACTTGAACAGGTAATGTGTGAGATATTTATTGATGTTGACTATTAGAATTAGAAATTAATACGCGATTATTGAACTCATTTGCCAAAAATGACACAAATAATCCAGGAAAGACTCCCGCCATTCCACAATTGATATATCCCTGCAGTATACTATCAAATTTATAATAAACTCAGAGGACTTCACATGTACTATTTTCTTGAAATGATGAATATGGCGGTACTTCGAGTAGACCATCCGTTTGATGATGATGGCAATGAGACACTAAAGCGCCTAAGTAAATGAATTATGTAATAACGTCTACTGTTTTCATAATTATATATGTAGCAGATCCGTAGTCCAGTGGTAACACGCTGGATTAGTAAACCAGGGATCAAACTCCCGCTCCACCACTGATAGTACTGACAGTCGAAAATTGAAGTCCCGTGTACAATGCTTTACATCGGGCACGTAAAAGAACCAGGGGTGCTTCTGGAACTGGGGCATCTTCTGTATCATGCACTATCCTTCAAATATCTAAAATGACTAACATTCTTCCAGAGGCGTCACCCATATGGGAAACACGGGTGGCAACAATAAATAAACGCAAATACATACTCATAATTATATGTGTGTATGTTCTCTTAATTTAAACTAGAACACAATAATTATATAGATCTAAATGATAGAGTTTATTATGCCCTCTTTCAAAGAAAAGAGGGCATATGTCCGTCGGTTCGTAACCTTTTCATTTACGATCAATAACTCGAGAACCCCTTGACCTATAATCCTCAAACGTGGTCCACTCATTCACCTTGGGTAGCAGAGGAACCCTATTGATTTTGGGGTCAAAGGTCAAGGTCACAGGGGGGCATAATGTTTAACAAACATCTCTCGTTTAAGAAATAAGGGACATGATTACACAACAGGACTGATGATGTTTTAAAGACTTGTTTCCTATAGTGATGTATGAATGGATAAATTTATTCAAGTTATTATTCGATGTTATGCGACATCATCTTATGTAGAGTGTTCCAGCACTGGTGTTTACACAGCAAATTCTGTCATTAATTGCATAAAACATGTTAGAATGTTTATAGCAAACATAAGTCAAGACTACTATACAATTACAGTGATACAAAGAAATACATGAATTTTCAAAGAGCATCGCAAATTTTACATCATTTTCATACATTGGTTTGATTTCTACATAAATTGGCAAAGAAAATATTTCCCAAGATTACATGTGGTTTTGGGATTTTCGCACATAAGATTCGTAAATGTTTGTATGTTTGGCCATGTGTAATGATAACCTTTTAAGTACTGAGTTAAGATTTCTGTATTTTGGACAAATTAGTAGATTTTGCAATAATATAATTTTTTAAACATATTGTAGCATTGGGAAGAATCGCTTGAGATGATTGCTGCGGAACAGGAAGTGTATCAGTGTGAGTAACTCTGCTTAGTAAAAATAGATTTAACATGTTGATGAATTATCTCCCTTTGTTTAAAATAGATTTAACATGTTGATGAATTATCTCCCTTTGTTTAAAATAGATTTAACATGTTGATGAATTAACTCCCTTTGTTTAAAATAGATTTAACATGTTGATGAATTATCTCCCTTTGTTTAAAATAGATTTAACATGTTGATGAATTGTCTCCCTTTGTTTAAAATAGATTTAACATGTTGATGAATTGTCTCCCTTTGTTTAAAATAGATTTAACATGTTGGTGAATTGTCTCCCTTTGTTTAAAATAGATTTAACATGTTGATGAGTTGCCTACAATATTGTTTGGCCTTTAGCGTGCACAATAGCTAGAACAAAGTATTTAAAAGTTTATAACAGACAAATAGTTTCAAAGAAACGGTAAATCCAATTAAAATAAACATACAAAGTAAACTGATATATAATGTTTCTTGCATTCAGCCCAGATACAAGATATCGACAGACTGAAGAATGAAGTGGGTTCTGTGAAGACTATACTACAAAAACTGACATCGTTCATGTCGTCCATAGCGAATGTCACTCAAAGACTGGCGCCCAAGTAAGATTCATATTTTATTGAAGATGATAATATTATAGTAGTGTTCAAATCACTGGTACAATGTTGAATAGCGAGTATTGCGTTGAATAGATAGAACAAGGGTCGATATTAACACATTTCCAGGAGCATGTGTTTGTTATTGATACAACTTTTAGTTCCTCTGCAACTTATGCATTATAATCAGGCATATTTTTTAAATCGGCTGAAAATTCTTAGCCATAATAATTATCATTAAAGACATTCATTGTAGGCTTGTTGAATGACTTGAATGATCTGTTTCCTCACATAAACAGTACTGTATTTCATGTATGGCATAACAGGAAACAAGGAGATGTTATTATCGTTAGTCGTTAGAATTCAGTCCAGGAGAACTGGTTAGGTGAACCGGCCGCC
The DNA here is from genome assembly GCA_032209605.1 of Mactromeris polynyma. Classification (NCBI taxonomy): domain Eukaryota; kingdom Metazoa; phylum Mollusca; class Bivalvia; order Venerida; family Mactridae; genus Mactromeris; species Mactromeris polynyma. The sequence goes on from JASFXZ010000066.1 coordinate 869,156, forward strand.
GTATATAACTGAAATATCATTGAGAAACGGCGTTAAACCCGATGAAAAAAAAAAAAATATATATATATATATATTGTTAGCCTTCTACAAACTATAAGCTAATCTTCAGGGTGGATAGAATACTGTTGTATAATTTCTATTGACTTTTATGGCTTAATTTTAAACATAATTGGAGTTTGAAATCAGGTGATGGGAAAGTTAGATTCTGTTTAGAAATGGCAGTAAAAAAATCAAGTGGTCTATAAATGGACCTGTCACCTGTTGTATATTATTCCAATGTATTCACTTGAAAACCTTAGATAAACAATCTTGGACAAATAAATAGGTGGAGTAGTCTCTGTACTGGCGGCAGGTCAAGTTTTAGTCTCCAGCTAGTCAGAGACTGGTTCCAGGGGACCCAATGAATACTGTATAGCGCTTTATTTCTGCGGTGCCAAATTTCGACATTTTTTAGAGATCTCCTTATTGGCAGTGTTTAATTTAGGCGCATTTGTGATTTAAATTAAACAATATATTTTCTGTTGTTTGTCCCTTGTTCAATTTTAGTAAGCAAAATGTAAGTGAATTTAAGCCCCTTTGTAATAAATCACCATATCCAGATGAGTTGCTTCCCTTTGGTAGATTTACTTCCCCTTCTCAGAAACTCGCCATTTTCCGACTTAACAAATGGGTCACGAAAGGTTTCCTTAATTTTAGTTACACTTTTTTTGGCGGAGTTTTATTTTGGCGGATTAAACCTTGAACGCCAAAAGCGCCAAAATAAAAAACCCGCCAATACAACCCACTATACAGTACTCTATTCTGTTTTTCTATCCTTCCATATTTCTTGTTTTTACTTATAGATTGGGCAAAGCGAGTTCTTTGATAGAGCATGAAAGCAAGCACAATGCTATACTACAGAAGATAAATGAGATGCAGCCGGATTCAAAACAAAGGTTTGTAGACTGCTTCTTGGAATTTCCATCAGATTTTTTAAATGAGAAATGTGTTTACAAATGACTTTACACCAGTCTAGTACTGTTGACAAAATGACTGTACACCAGTCTAGTACTGTTGACTGTTGACAAAATGACTGTACGCCAGTCTAGTACTGTTGACAAAATGACTGTACGCCAGTCTAGTACTGTTGACAAAATGACTGTACACCAGTCTAGTACTGTTGACAAAATGACTGTACACCAGTCTAGTACTGTTGACAAAATGACTGTACACCAGTCTAGTACTGTTGACAAAATGACTGTACACCAGTCTAGTACTGTTGACAAAATGACTGTACACCAGTCTAGTACTGTTTACAAAATGACTGTACACCAGTCTAGTCCTGTTGACAAAATGACTGTACACCAGTCTAGAACTGTTGACAAAATGACTTTACACCAGTCTAGTACTGTTTACAAAATGACTGTACACCAGTCTAGTACTGTTGACAAAATGACTGTACACCAGTCTAGTACTGTTGACAAAATGACTGTACACCAGTCTAGTACTGTTGACAAAATGAATGTACACCAGTCTAGTACTGTTGACAAAATGACTGTACACCAGTCTAGTACTGTTGACAAAATGAATGTACACCAGTCTAGTACTGTTGACAAAGCAGTCCCAGAACTTAATATTGCATTATGTATTGTATCTAGAACCAGGGGCCTTAAGCACAAAGATTTTAAAATTTCTTGTCACAGGTGTTCACCATGTGTTTTGGAAGACACGTACCCTACCGGTAAATAGCTCAAAGGTCAAAATCACACCTCAAAAGTAAAAAATGGGTATAGTAGATATGCACTGTATAGCATTATATAACCGTATTCTCTTGGCGGGCTCAACATGTTACCCTTGGGCATCTAGTTTCGTGTATCTAGCACTTGGGGCCTTATACACAAACATTTTAAGACTGTAACTCCGACTTAAGACTTTAAATTTGTGAAAGTTATATTTATCAGCTAACTATTTTTATTGAATCTAAACAATGAAATTTTGTCTGAATAATTTTTGTAACCCACTGTAATTGTTTGCCAATTTTTAAAAAAAAATATGATGTTCTAACAAAAACGAACATTTAACATTTTAAACAAATATGAATGAAAAGCTGTTGAGTCATGGTGGCATAACAGGTTTTTTTCATTTGTTTTTATAACTGTTATTTGGTTATATTCCCAATGCCAAAAATTATATATTTTTCCCAATTTGAATGTAAAAATTCCCAGTCTATCTGATGAAAAAGATTTGGCTCATTATAGCCAACAATTGACCTAAGTTAGAGGCTTTTCTCTCACAGGCAGTTTATATAAATAGCAATTGCCCATTAATTAATCACTACAACCTTTACTTTTATTCTTAATATTTTGATGGAATTGCTAGTCTTTTTCCCAATTCCTAAGTTTAATGCCCAATTTCAAGTGTATGGGTCATCTTCCCAATTTAGGCAAAATAGAACCTGTTTAATATAGGTGTGCCCGTCTTCTCGTCAGGAGGTAATGGCTTCAAATCCCACCATTAAGAGATTCTTCTGCAGTCTTTACATTTCCTTAATTTGTTTCTTGTAGAGTGGATGCTATCAGATCAGCACAGGAGGAGCGAGACATCAAGTCGGCAAACAGAACTAATCCTTTGGATGAGGAACTCATTAAAACCAAGGGGCTACTGAGAGCGCCATCTGCCCGTAGGGATCCAGCGAAACGGCTTTCTGCTGAGATGAAAGATTCTGCTTTAGACGATGGTTCAAAATCTGTAGATGGAAGCCCGAAAGCTAGCGATGGTGTTGATAAGTCTCCTGATAAGATGAAAGACATAAGTTGTGATGTAGCTGATGAAACTAATGCAAAATGTCTTGAAAGTCCAGGATCAGATGCTATAGTGGTTCTTGATTGTGAAACTCCAAATGAAGAGGCAAATGCTCTTCTTGATGATGATGTCGGAATTTTGACTGATTTGGTCTTTAAGTCGGAAAGTTCTTCAGCTGACATTGATGTTTTCGGTCATTCAATGCCTGATGTTATGGCCCAAGTTCACATGAATAAAGTGAGTGAGAGTAGCACAACAATGGAAGACAATGAAGGAACATCTAGCAGTATTGTAAGTATAACTAGTGAGTCGGAGTCTGAAATGGAATGCAGTATGGAATCTTCTCTATCCGAAGAAAACGTGCGACCGGGACATGTGAAAGATTTAATCGCTAAAGTTGTAAACTTTTCAAAAGGGGCTGAATTGCCTGCTGGGGAAAGGTTGTCCCCATCTGGGGCCAAGTCTCCGTCAGCTTCGGATAAATGTGCTTTTGACAATGTGGAAGATAAAATGACCAGTCCAGTAAATGGAAAACAAGCGAGTATGGATTCAAGTGGAAAACAAGCGAATACGGATTTAAGTGGAAAACTAATGAATATGGATTCAAGTGGAAAACAAGGGAGTATGGATTCAAGTGGAAAACTAGTGAATATGGATTCAAGTGGAAAACAAGCGAGTATGGATTCAAGTGGAAAACTAGTGAATACGGATTCAAGTGGAAAACAAGCGAGTATGGATTCAAGTGGAAAACTGGTGAATATGGATTCAAATGGAAAACAAGCGAATATCGATTCAAATGGAAAACAAGCGAATATGGATTCAAGTGGAAAACAAGCGAGCATGGATTCAAGTGGAAAACTAGTGAATATGGATTCAAGTGGAAAACTAGTGAGTATGGATTCAAGTGGAAAACAAGTGAATATGGATTCAAGTGGAAAACTAGTGAATATGGATTCAAGTGGAAAACTAGTGAATATGGATTCAAGTGGAAAACAAGCGAGTATGGATTCATGTGGAAAACTAGTGAATATGGATTCAAGTGGAAAACTAGTGAATATGGATTCAAGTGGAAAACAAGTGAATATGGATTTAAGTGGAAAACAAGTGAATATGGATTCAACTGGAAAACAAGCGAGTATGGATTCAAGTGGAAAACTAGTGAATATGGATTCAACTGGAAAACAAGCGAATATGGATTCAAGTGGAAAACAAGCGAGTATGGATTCAAAATTGGTCGATACAAGTGCACCCAAATATGACAGAGTTAATCGGTTTGTTGCCTTGGAAACGAGCCCAAAATCGGGACCGGCTCAGAATGAAAATGGTTTAACTGGGTTCCCCGAAACTCATCTAGACCACATTGAAACTAACAGTGAGGAAGACAAGACTTATGTGGCTAAAAGTTTACCAGAGTTGGCTCACGTGTTCGAGCACGGAGAACTAAAACCAAAGAAAAGGAAAGGAAAAAGTGATAAAAAAAGAGCAATTGAAAAAGATGAAGAAACCAAACGCTAAGACATGAAAATACATGGAAGAAAAGACAATCCAAAGACAAGGCGGTATGGAATGGAATGAAATGGGAGGATGGTATCTGGTTTTTAATGTGTTGTGAATGACCAGAAAAGCATGATATCACGTGAAAGATAAAACTAACCACTGGTTGAGTATAGTTGAATGTTTTACGGATGTTATTGCTGGTACCCAGCATCCTTGTCCAAATATTCCACTAGCTTTATAACCATTTATTCTCTAATTGAATGCAAGAGAAACTGCACTCAAACTTTAAGTAATACTATACTCATTTCTTGTTCATTTGTTTACCTAACCTAACATGAAAAATATATTTCCTATAGTTAAAACATCAATAAACATGCATTAACAAAGAATAAACTCATAATGTATTAATCCATATTTGTTGAAGAAAGATGTTTGTACATCATAAAATTAAAAAATAAATCCAGTTTTTTTAACAATCCGGCTATTTTACCGGATTTGACTGTTAGTAATTTGATACAAAAAAACTTTTTTCAATTGATTATACATTGCAATAGTTCTTATTAGAGATGTTTTAACCAATGTTACAACAATACTGGATAAAGCCAATTCAAACATTTTATGTTCAGATATATTATATAGAAATGTATTACTCGGAGAAATGTCTAAATTTATCTTCGTTTCTTATCGCATTAACTTCGGCTCTCGTCATATTGATTATTACAGAAATACCCGAGGGTATCTGCATAAAATGTTCTTTAAATTACACGGTGTGCCACTTTTGCAGTCCTGAAAAATATAATCCACCTTGTTTGTTAGTTAAGAATCTTTCAGATGTATTGTAATTTCTTTGGCTTTCGATCAAAGAACATTATTGCTCTGCTTGTCTGACTTACAATTTCGGGCCCTCAGGTGAGTGATTAAGGGCCATCATGGCCCTCTTTTTTTAAGTTTATATCTAACGCTGGTTTTTTTATGCACTTTTTCACAACCTGCATGTTTGCAGCGTGTTTGTGGGCCGAGATTTTATGCCATTCCCCTTATTGCACATACTTTTCTCCTCTTCTGTTGAAATCTATCAGGTAGGATCACCACAAACATTCTCCGGCTATATGACCTAACCTGTGTCATAAATCTGACGTTTACATGTGTGTACCTCTGAAAGTTCGGCAATAGAAATGTGTATTTAATCATGTAAAGTATTTTCTACAATTTGTCTCTCTCACGGCTATTTCCCGGATCCAAGGGCCCTGTCACACAGGGGTTCCATTTGACCCTTAAATTGACCCTTTGACCCCTGGAATTCCAAAAAGCCAAATTCTGACCCTCAAGATTCTGGCAGAATGGACAATTTTTCTCTGAATTATAGGGAATTTTGCTATAAAATGGTAAAATTTCTGTAAGAAATTATTCAAAATGACCCTTGAGATTCAGCCCCTAGTGGAACCCCTGGTCACCTGTGATGTATTAAAACTGTTAATTTACATGTTTTTAATTTGTGGATGTATCATGAAATACACTTGATATTAGCCAAAACCTAAACCATATTGTATTCATGTTATTATTTAATTTAGAAGAAACAGTTATCACGTAGAATCAAATGATCATTACTCAGGCATGAGAATACAAAATTTCAAAATCAGCAAGGGGTCCAAGGGGCCCACTGAAGCTCCCAAATTTTAAGCATCTAGAATGGCCTAAATTGTCAACAAAACGGCCCTTGCGAGCGTCAATTCCACAGATTTCCATGAATCCGCGGAAAATTCTCATGTCTGATTACTAACAGTTTCTGAACAGCGACAATCGATGTTGGAGATCTAATTGACTCGATATTTCTACTATGGCTTGGTGTATTGTGGTATGTTAGGCTCCTATTACTGAAGTTTAAATGTTTTATACTTTTAGTGCAAATAATAATGATTGTACTTTAATCTTTTCAATGGATTTTTCAATTTTTGTGTCGGATTTTAAGAGGTAAATAAAATTTGAATCATTGATAAAATGAATCTGAAAGTTTTTTTACATGTGTAATACATGTATGATTATAACCATCCTCGGTACCCAGGCTAACATAACATACATTATGATAATTATAATGTTATGAATAGCCTGGGTACCGAGGATGGATTATAACATAAGTGTACTACATGTCAATGCAGTGACAATGTAGAGATTAGTGTTTATATAGCCGACATACGTGTCTCTGTACTCCGACTTTTGCACACCACGTCTTCGTAACATCAGTGACTGGACTAGTGTTTATATTAAGCAAACCAAGCTTTCTATTATGGTTGTGAACTAAAATCATCATAGATAAACTTGATATACAGGAATGGATAAGCCTTCAAGTTGTATAGGAGTCGTCTACCCAAATTTCATATTTGTTGGGAAATTTCGTGAATTTGCGTTTTTGTCGGTTTTTTGTCAAGATAAACTCAGTACATTTAAAAAACACAATATAGGAATTCTTAACTTTCATTGACTTCACTTTTTAGGATACAAGAACAAAAATGACACAATATTGCATGTGGATGCAACATGTTAACTATATTTCATGACACTCAACATGTATTTTCATAAAAAATGAGTTTCAAAAGAATAAAAATGGAAATGAAAGAAGCATGGTTGGTAAAACATTGTGCGTTTTTAAATGTACGGAGTATATAATATTTATAGTGTATGTCTGTAGTGGAGGGCATTAATGTCTTATGTACCAGCACAAACGTCGAACATGTTGATAATTGTTAGCTCTTGTCTTTCTTGAAATTTTTAGTGCCAAATAATTGTTTTATGTTGCAATAGATGAGTTTATATATATGTTATAGTCCATCCAAGGTACATAGGCTATTCATAACATATACATTGCCATCCAAAAGTGTCTTCACTCTCTGACTATTTCCCATTGCAATAAATGTACTTTAGTATTTGTTTCACATGCAATCAATCGAAAATGCTTTTTAACAAAGCAATAATTTTCTGTAGAAGTATTTATAAATTGTACTGAAACAAATTATCTTATTTTCTGTGTCAGATCAATCAGTTACACATATATTGGTTTCTGAAGCAGGCCGATTGATGCTGCTGCCGAAATGTGCAAATTGTTGAATCTTTACTATATATCCATCACAGAAATGGGATGAATAATTTTACTACATGGTCATACATGTTTTATTTGAAATTCTGTAAGAAAAAGTAACGAAATTCAAAATATTCAAGAGTGAAGAAACTTTTGTATGGCAATGTATATGATACCCTGGGCAAACAGAAAGTAAAATTCTCGTACTCGTAAAGAATAAATGAGGTGAAATCCAGCCGCTTGATTGGTCGCATGACACACACCTCATGCGATACGGAAATTGCCGAGCAGTTCTAATGAGATCGCGGCTTTCAAATTTGCGCTTGTTTTTCAATGGTCGCTGCCATTTTGTCGAATTTGCTAAACTCTTCACAAAGGAGATTCCTTTTTTTGTTATTGTCCATTCGATTGGTCGAAAAATGCTAATGAATATTCATACATTACGAAGTTTTGCTAGCCAATTTTCCCAGGGTATTATATATGTTATGAACAGCCTGGGTACCGAGGATGGTTGTAGTTTTCCTGGTCGTCAGTAGTCATTCAATGTTTGATGATTTTAGCTGATCAAACCGAGGCACCAACTACTATGTGTTTTAGTTTTAATAAATATTCACACAATTTCTCTCAACTTTGCGCAAACTTGACCTAAGGTATTCCATCCATAATGGACATTTCTCCAAAGGCAAATGAAACTTGTTTTGATTCAATCTGTACTTTGCATAAAATTTTTACCGTTCTAAAAAAAAGTGATGACCTTTTTTCTATGTAAACTTCCTTCCTGAAAAACGTTTAGGAAAGCATCTTTGTACCAATTAGATATGTAGAATAAAGTAATGTAAGGATTAGCTACAAGAATATCAAAGAAAGTGTTTGTGTTTTTTTAACATTTTAATATGCCCATAGCATTTTACAAATGGGTTTTATCATTTTGCTTACTGAGCCATACAGATACAATGTACAATGGAAACGACATATTTCAATTATAGGTGGAATACTTCAATATTTGTCAGGTACATGTGTATTTTGTTACTGTGATCATTTTGTGTCGATTCATCAAATTACCACTGACCGTGTTGGACGTTATGTTCAACCATCTTCTTCGGAGTTGTCTCCCTTTACAAAGTACAGCAACTTCTGCCATCACAAACTTATCAACAGTATTCTGGAATTTCTGTTATTTGGGTATTTTCATCAGTTGATTTTATACATCAGATATTGTCATTGTTCTTTCAGAGAAATAATGCTTATGTAAGTGCAGAAATGAAAAAAAGAAATTTGACGTAAAAATCCGAGACCACGTTTTCTAGTGTAACGGTCATTTTTTTCCCAATATCTGTCATCACATGACATTTGTGAAGGCAGTGATTTAACGTACTGCTAAGGGAGGTAAGCACTGAGGTGTTTGGATGTCAGCACGCGTCCAGTGTACCGACTGGTTGGTTCTACACGAGTTAACAGTTTAGTCATGATTTGTTTTGATTCAAAGTTCTTATTGATAAAATGTTTTTTCTTCACAATGAGTTTTTCATGCTTATAATGTATAGTAGCTTATTTAAACTTTCCTAAGTCATAAAATGTTATTTTATATATCAATAGCATTAATTTACTTGTATGTCAATATAATTCATATTTAATCTTGAATTACCTCCCTTTTCTTATGATACGCCATTAGAGTATTTACAAAAACGCATTTACCATGCAATTTTTACCTTGTGCTGCATTATGTTTGTATTTAACTCTTAACACTTAAACCTGCTGTGCGTTCAGTTACGGCTAACGGAAGCAGCTCGCAGTTTGCGTCTCTAACAAGTGTATTGACCGCCTCGTTTTTATTCTGGTTCCCTGCCTCAATATCGTAATAGTTATATCTACGTTTCATAACGTTTTGCAATTTGGTTCCCCGTGTGCAGTCAATGTGATACAGTGGGCCAGGGATACAAAACAAAACGTGAGCGACTGTTAATCGTAACTGAACTCAGTTTGCGGCTCACAAGAGGGTGTACAGTGCGCGCACTCTTTGGCAAACGGTGTGTTCAGCAGCAAAACGTGTGCAAAGTTTGGTAAAGTGAGTGACTGTTAGCCTTTACTGAACGCTAGGCTCCGGTTACCTGTATTTAATTGTTATAGAATCTTACCATGCAGTTTTCGGACATTTTTACAGCATTTTTATAGTCCTTTTGACAACTTGATATTACAATTTACTTTCTTCAGATATATTTTTCCTGTTGATTTTTGTACCTATTTACATTCTGCTGTTGGCAGATCTTTAATGCGAAATAAATGTGATTTGAATTCCACAAATACTTTTTTGTGAATATTTCCACTGCTGTGAATGATATCTGGTATGATTTGTACTATGTTAGTAGGATATCATTTGATCTACAGCAGGGATTTCCCTGACGCAGAAATTTTGACTCCCTGACTCCCTTTTCTTTCTAGGGACTCCCATTTTCAACTTACTGTGCATCCCTGGGACCACTTAGATAAACTTATGTCGTGTATAAACTGCATATCTGGGACCCTACAGATATACTTGTGACCCCCAATTTGTCAAACACAAGGGTCCAAGGACCCCTAGCTGAAAAATCCTAGGAAAAAACCTGCAACAGTTATTTTAAAGAATATCTGTAGAACTGATGGATGCTCCCTGAAGCATGTACATGAGGAAAGGGCTGTAAATATGTGAATAAGGGAGCTATGATGGCCCCATATTACTCACCTGAATACACTACCATTTTTCGCTAAATTAGTCAGGGTTCAGTCAATATCCACTCAGCAGTTTACGAGATGTCGTTTATAGTTTCCACTACATACAAACAGGGAAAACGGCCTTGCCCCTTAATTTCAATATTTTTGACAGTATGAGCAGGCAAATCATCGCAAACAGACAATATTTGTAGAGTTCAAGAACAAAACGACCATTTAAGAATTCATATTTTATTTACATTTGCTTCAACATTGTGCTGAACTCTGAATACGAAACATTAACAACACCTCTGTCTTGCGCACGAATCCTCAAAGAATTCAAACACAATTTTTTTTCACCAATCTGATAATCAGATGAACACATTGCAGCTCAAGCCTCATTATCATTCTATAACACATCCCTGTTAAACCAATGTCACCATCACACGCACAGTAAAATTGCACAATCCAAGTGTATCCGCAACTTGGTCATCAGATTTTGGTTATGACTCGTTATCCTGGACGAACACCATTTCATTTTTGCCAAGTCCTGCCTCCTCAAAAGTGATTGGTTCTGGACATTCATCGGTAGGTTCACACGGCAAAGTTTTTCTTGGAAAGTTAGTCACTATGTGAAAATCATCAGGACACTCGTCATGACAAAATGTGAAATAGTATAAATACTGAAATAGAAAGGAGTGAAGCTCTCGCTATAATATTATACAAACCATTTTCCCAAGGCAGTACAGTCAAACCTGTGTTAAAGACCACCTGCGAACAAAGACCACTATTGCAAAACTTGTCTGCAAAAACCACCAATTTTATTTCCCATCAGACCATTTTCAATGATATTTAATCTGTTTAGAGACCACCTGTAAACAAAGACCACATTTTGCTGTTCCCATGGATGGTCTTTACAGACAGGTTTGACTGTATACAGATTAACAGTGATTTTTTTTAAAAATAATTTTACTGCCTGTGCCTTTTCAATTGGGAAAATATGCGCGGTAAGTCCCAAATTTGGGAAACTAAGAGCCTGGTTATTTTACTAAATGTTTTAATTTTCTGCTTTTGATGAATGTATTATTACTTTTCCCTCTTCATCTCAAAGTGCTCTTTTTAGGATGTTAAATCAGTTAAAAAAATTGGAGGCTTTTTTGCATAAGGAAAGGGCCGAAATTTGGCAGTTAAAATAGAACAAAAAAATCCCTGAAATTTAGACCACACAAACACATTTCCTGGCTAGGGTTACATGACAGAAATAGCAACGTGAGTTAGATCTTGTTACATTTTTTTTGGAGGGGATTTTGGCACCAAAGATCAATAACTACGTTAAAACAATTGTCTGAGTACCAAAACAGCTGATCAAAATAACAAGAAACAGAGATTTGGCAGGTTGTGTCGTGAAACTATAACACTGCCCCAACCAATCCAAGCACTTTCCCTATAATAACCAGCAGCAAGACGGCCAGGCTAGCTTCAACTGTCTGATGCATGTTGTGACTTAGATTGTCCCAGCAATCTCACACACCACACAGATGCACTAACACCAAACCACTGGTAGCGTTACAAATGGACAAAACAGGAAGTACATGATAACGTTCTTAAATCTGTTTTTTTTCTAATTTATTTTACATATCGATCTTTAAAAAGCGTAATTGTGCAATAAACATTTACAGCTTATTCCAATCAAATAGGATAAACCAGGAAGGATTTCTTACGAGACCTCGTTTCCCTTTCACTCTTCAGTGTACGATTTATATGTACTATAACGCACAGAACATAATTACCTAAAACCTCACTTAATGACCACCTCAATAATAAGACCACCTCAAAATTAAGACCACACTTTTCAATTCCAATTTGACTGTTTTGCTCTGAATTCAACCTCAACATTAAGACCATCTCAATATAAAGACCAGTTTTCAAGGATCCCAAGGGTGGTCTTATTATTGAGGTGTTACTGTATATCTATGTATATACCTTCAAAGATTGAGTTCTAAGAAATCGTCTTTCCACTCTGCTTCCATGAGGCAATTTTAAAACAACACGTATTGTATCACTATGACCATTTTCCGGTTCTGGCGGCATTCCCAGTCGTAGCTCATTCTTGCGTCTTTCCCGCTCCTAAAATAACCAAGCTTAATTATAACAAGAGGAAGATCAAACAGTATGGTAACCGTGGTAACCGTTAAAATATTAGCAGCAAATATTTAGTTCTCACATCTACAATATTCACCTCCCTTGTTCTGAATTGTCGGCCATTTTGATACGCAAATTTCCTTTAAGTTTATAGGGAATATAATGTAAATGATGATAAAACTAATCTGATAAATCAAAATAACTTATTCATTATGCTCATGTTGGCATTTGGCTCAGTAAGTTGAAGAGAAAGTGGTTGTCACATGCAAATTATCTTGGTATTTTCTCAATTATCACATATTTAGAAATTACCCCTATAAGGGCTTATCAGTTTTGCCTATCAAAATGGCCGACAGTAAAGGACAAGGGAGGTTAATATTGTAGATGTTACATCATGTAGGAACTATGTATTATTTGAAATCGTGAGAAAATAATAAAAAGAAATGATTCCGAGTTATTCAGGAGAAAACAGCTGAACAAATCTCAGCTACCAGAAATTCATTTTCCTAATTTATTTAAAGGGTTTACTAGAATACATTCAGATGTGTTCAATACATGTTTGACTTAGTCTTATTAAATACAAGTCATCTAGTCAGAAGATCACAACTTCAGGGATTTCCCTAACTCCCTTGTAGGGACTCACATTTTCAACTTACTGTGCATCCCTTGGACCAGTACAAACTGCGTATCTGGGACCCTACAAATTTACTTAGGACCCTCAATTTGTCAAACACGAGGGTCCAATGACCCCTAGCTGAAAAATCCTAGGGAAACCCCTGCAATTTTCACATAAATATCAGGGCTCTAGAAATCCCCAACATGACGCCCCGCCAGTCCCGGACTAGTCTAATTCTGAATCGGGCTACCAGTTGATTTGAAGACAGTCCCGGGCAAGTCTGTTTTTAAAGCTAACCAACATCAGCAGTTATTTAGTCGTAAGTCAAACCTTAGAATCCCACAAACACATACATGTCATTATTAATGTGTGGAGCTATCATTGTGTATGGTTATTTGTTACTAAATTGACCGATATTCTTGGACAACTACCTTTCTATGTCAGAAATGTCAAATTTTACATTACCATTAATCTGGGACATGTGTCTTTGAAAAACATTTCTAGAGCCCTGAAATATGTCAAAATATATCGTAGGACAAGCACTAGTTGTTCACAAAGGGGTCTGTAACAATTTCTACTTTCACTTGTATACTGTAATATATATATTACAGTATAAAAGTGAAACAGACCCCTTTGGTTTTCATAAGAACACACATTGTACTCGCAATGAATTACCTGTAACATGTGTTCATGATCTTCCACCAACTGTTGTTTTCTAGCTTCCTCCGCCTCCACTAACTCACGTTCTTCACGTTTCCTACGTTCCTGAGAGACACAAAATTGGAAGTGTCAGCAATAGAAACAATATGTCGATACATTATCAATACATGCGAGTCAATCAGATATCAATATAGATTTTGATGTATCGATAAACCGGTAGTTAACTTAAGTTTATGCCTAATTCGTTGTCCATTTTTCATCATGGGCTCTCTCAATTTGTACGTATCTCAGTCAAACTGGACTAGGGGCGGGGGAAAAGAAGGCATACGGGGGAAACTTGACTGGGGGGAGATCAGGCGTGCGAAACCGGGTATCATATACTACTGTACAGGTGAGTATTTTTGTGACTTGCTCGTGGATCAGCCAATTCATATGTTTCGCAAGCAAGAATGTTTGTGAATCGCCAATTATTAGCATCATTGTTGTTAATTAGTAAAATATACAAAGATTGAGCACAGAAAATTACACTGACTGATATTTTTGTGGCATTGTTGAATTCGTGAAATTTGCAACTATTTCCATGTAACAAACTTGAATACTTTTACAGTAACACTTTCCTTGAAAAATACGTTCTACATTCAAATAACAAGACAACAGGCAATTATGTCATAGTTGCCCAACAGCTTAAAAACAAACTGCAACAAGAACTTGGCTAATATGTTTTCTATGGTGGCATATTTCTGCCACCAGTTAACATGCAACAAGTAATGGCAGTTGTGGACACTATCAGACAATTTTTCGTGTTAAGATATTTATCTGGTATGAAAATTTATCACGATACTTATCTAGTTAACCACATAATTTTCCAGTTAATTAAGTAGTTATCTAGTTTCTTAAACGTGATAACCACATAATTTTCTTGTTAATTAAGAAGTTAACTGGTGGCAGTAATATGCCACCATAGTTTTCACAGCAGTCAAAGTAAAATATCATTTTGAAGCTGCCTAGAAACCTCGGTCGACACCATCTCAGAGCGTCGTGAAGCATATTTTGGAATGAAGAGAGGCGAGTCTGGTGACCAATGGTTACACTTCCTGAATCTGTTCACACTAAATGATTTAACAGTATATAAACAAATCACATCACTAAATTTTTAAGAATTTTTCAAAACATCAATAATATTTTAGACCTATAACATTATAAACCTTTTCTTGGTCTTGACGTAATGATTCGAGATACGCCTCATCTTGCTGTTGCCGTAACGACTGGTTGAAACTTCTCTCCTCCCTGTCAGCTCGCACTGCCACAAGAGATGCTTCATTATCGTGCATAATACCTCGCAACCTTTCAATGAGATCTTCCCCCTCTGTAACGTCACACAAACAAAAATGAATTCCCTTAATGGTACAAAGTCTCATTTGTTTTGACAAAATATCCTTAGTGATAAATATACGACAAAAATTGGTGGTATTTTACTTCATACTGCACTGTAACTTGTCTTACAATTTTACCAGGAAATACCAGAATAATGTCAGACTAGTGTTTTACAGTCCCAGGATTAAGTTACAATTCAGTGTTTTAGATTTTGTCTGTGTGAAGATATTAACATGCCATTTTCACAAAATTATTACAAAGCATCTTTTGTTAGAAAATCATTACTATATACCTATCAGAACTCTAGACTATGCTAGTAGGTAGTAAATAGAAATTAGTCATTTAAACTCCAGTCTGTTGTGGGAAGGCCGTACACAGACAGCTTCATGTGACTGAGGCATTTATTACGTTAGATTTAAGATAATAGTTTTAACCAGAAATTATCTCATAATCGTTTTTACAAGAAATATGTTAACACCCGAGAAAAAGAGACATTTTTATGTAGATTGAAAATGAACATTGTATTTGGAAAATTTGACATTTTTGACTATATTATCTGCAAACATCACTGTAAGGCAGTACACGTTGTGCCATATGTTATTATACTAGTGACATACTGAAAGTAATCTGTTTATGATGTCAGTTTTGATATAGAAATGGTTCAAAGACTCATCTTCATCCAGGCCTTACCAATTGGTCCTTCAATTCTTGCAACAACAGTCATTCTATTTTGACGTAACACAATTAATGCTAGAAATGGATAAGTGTTTTCTCTTAATGCTTGACTCACTGAAAAATAATAATAATAACTAGTCACATGCAGTGGCATATAATGGCATTTTGAACAAAGGTTGACACAAAGTGAAACTGCAGTAAACCAGCAAATGAAAAGTTCATGGTCAATGCAGATGTTCTGTAACTGTTCGCAGCAACTGTTCAAATATTTACATTTTTGTCAAATGTATCGTAAATCAAGGGCCATAACTCATGACATTATGGTGGGATTGGTTCAATAATCAAACTTTGTCAAGTTCTGAAGTTCTATCAAGATCACATCTGAAATGTTTGTGCTAGAGAGAATACAAACTTAGTATGAACAACAACGAACTGATGACAAACATCTCATGATGAGCTAGAAAAGATAGTAACCACATCTACAATATTTACCTCCCTTGTTCTTTCACTTCATTCAAAAAGTAGGAGAAAAGAAGGAATAAAATTTACCAAAAAGTAGGAAATAAGTAGGAAAGATAAAAATTGTACTAAAAAGTAGGAGTTTTTACATACGACTGTGCAGAACTTTGCATTACTCACAGACATTAATAATTTTAATTGCTAACTAGAATACATCTTGACGAGACTGCATAGACAGGTATTTTGACTCTTATACATCTTTCACCATGGTATGATTATTAAGTAAGCAGGCACACAGTCTGCACCCCCCCCCCCAGTCTGTACAGTCTCACAAGATGATTCCAGTCTTCTATGCACTCCCAATTTAAAAGATCCTACAAATGTACTACCATTTTCTTACTATTATTATAAGGTCGGTGTAAAGTACACAATTTGAACCCAAAAAGTGGGAAATTTCAGGAATTTTGGACCAAAAGTAGGAAAAAGTAGGAAGAAATAAAAAAATAAGGAAAACAAATAGCAAAAAAAAGGACTGCTGGACAGCCTGTCTTAATCATCAGCCATTTTAACTGATAAGCACTTACAGGAGTAATTCCAAAATGTGATATTTAAGAAAATACCAAGAGAATTTGCATGTGACTTTTTCTTCAATTTTCTCAGCCATCTTCCCATATCAGCATAATGAATAAGAATTTTTTTATGTATCTGATAAGTTTATCATTGTTAACATTATAACCCCAATAAACTTTAAGGAAATTTGCCTATCAGTATGGCCGACTCTTCGGAACAAGGGAGGTAAATATTGTAAATTAGGGACCTATCCAGGCCCTTTTCTGTCTATTTTGGGAAAAAGACTTCCAACACCAATTTTAGAAATTTTCATAATTAAAAGAACAGGCTTTCTTATCTAAACTTTATATAATAAGCATTCTAATCTATATTTTGTATATATCGACTGTCAAATAGACACATAAAATGTCCTGAAACATCTACTAAGACACAAGGGACAATAATGCTGAGAGTTATTCAAGATATACCAGGTTGCTCCAGTAGACGATTTTTCGTAGGTGCTTCTGATTGGGATTTTTTTTCTGAGTGGGAAAAAAACATATATTTGGTTTTGGGAATGGGTCAGATAGTCTGACCCATGGGAACTATAGAAAAAGACCTACAATCTATTGCCAAACATACCTCTATAACCTTCAGGACTATTTGTATCACAAGCCCAGAATAACATGGAGGTATTAACAAATTCTATAACAGTTTCACTGGCCAGTGTATTCCGACAGAATCTTTCTGAATCTTGATGATCGTTGCCATGTAAGTACACTAACAAGAACCGTAACTCATTCTTGGCATCGTTTAAAGCCTGAAAATACACAAATAAATAAAATATCGTAGCTCCACCAACAGGAACATTCTTAATCATCATGTGACCAGATATCGTATTTCGATTGGTTTGACGTAATAATTTTCAAACGATCATATTTCCAGATACGACGTTTTGACAGACTTGATTTTTTTGTGCAAAAAAGAATATTTCTGGAAATCAGCATTGTGACGAAATCTAGTTCAAGCTACGGCCGGGTAAGATTACAGTATTTCATAAATTCATTTTGAATTTAATCAGTATCGAGTTTATCAGTCTAGAATGTTCATCTAAAAGCCACCTAGCATGCAAATTGGAAATAATTTATCATACTGACCAACAAGATGCATTTATTGGGTAATTACAACATGCATTCCTCATCAAACCACCAGGATATAAGAACATTTCATAGATTTTACTAACAATTACTCGAAAGGTGTATTTTTCAATTGTTTATCGCATTTCATCGTTTAAGAAATTAGATACGACATTTTGACATCTTTTGATATTTTGTCAGGAATCGGCTAGATTTTCAGTTACGACTTTTTACCCAAATTTTTTGTTTCTGTGAGGTAATAAAAAAATCGTATCTAAAGCAAAATATTAGGTCAAAAGGTCGTATGTCTGCAAATGAAAGGTAATGATATAGATACGTGAATTTTTTTTATTTCACTAATATTCCAAAGCCAAAAGAAGTTTTAATTTAAAACAAAAAATTTCAAACAAAAAAGTTAAAAACTTTTTTCTTTCTCCTGAACATTTTCAAAAATCAAGATACAAGATTTTGACTTTCCAGCGACGACATGGTTCATACAGAACTTCCCAAAAAAAATTCAAGGACTTCTCAAGGACTCTACAAGTACTTTTTCTCCATTTTCAAGGATTAAACATTTTTTGGTATAGAGAAGAAGGGATCAAGTGTATTTTTCACGTTTATCCCCCTGAGATGACCATCACTGCAGCACAGACAAATTTACAGTGTGAGAATTACTTTAAGAGGGCATAAAACCTGTTGACTACTGTATTACCATACTATCGCCTAGGCAACATAAAGCCATATAAAAAATAGCTCATCATTTTTTCAACATGGTTGGTATATATTTGTCATTTTTTGTCATTTTTCTATTCACAGCAGAAAAATTCAAGGGCAAGTTACCAAAATTTATATTTTGGGCTTTTACTAATTCAAGTAGTTTTCAAGGATTAAGCTTCAAATTCAAGGACTTTTCAAGACCTGTGCGAACCTTGTAGAAGTCACTATGCCGTATAATTTGCACTAGGCAGTTACTGTGATTTTACTGATTTCAAAAATATTCAAATGTTAAAATTTACTGTAAGAATATTTCAAATAGAAATAATCCTGGGCTCCACTAGCTGCTGAATGCAAAGGATTATTTTGATAATTTTTGACAGGAAGTTACCATTTTATATACAAAATGTCGGTAATTTAGAGAAAAATTGACCCTTCAGTCTGAATCCTTAGGGTCAAACTGACACCTTTTGAAAATTCCAGGGGTCAAAGGGTCAAATTGAGGATCAAATTAAACCCCTGAACAACTTTTCAACCTCTTCTTAAAGTGACGTCATTTCCAGAAATTCACATGTAATGTCAACATGTACTGACAGTAAGCAATATTTGCCCTATATGGCAATATGAAAACGAAGTGGCCATATGGAGTAAATATTGTTTCCTGTTTGCAAATAGTGACATCATGTTGTGTTTTAATGAAATGACGTCACTTACAGAAGAGGTTGTAAATCCCATAACAGCGCTCACATAATAACATATGCATATTGATATAACGGATATATATACCTGACTATATGAGCCTTGGTAGAACACAGGATGATTTTCCCCAAATTTATCGTTGTAATACAGTATAAACCTAGTTACATCGCCCGCAGGGTCTGCGACATCTGAAATGAAGAGAAAAATTGATCAGCAATTCATGATGAACATAAAGAAACATTAGTGTGATACGATATGGCAAGTCTCTGAGCAGGGTAGTCACTACTTTTTTAATTAGCTTGGAAATCACCGAAGTATGCGGGGTTCGGGGGGTACCCTTAATTCTGATCACTCATACAAGAAAAGTAGCTTGGTGATGATACTTAAGTTACCGGGTAATTTTACCGGCTATCAGCTCTTATCGAAACCCCTGTCTGAGTACCAGTGTGCTCAGTCATCAAATAGTAAAACTAGCATTATTATATGAGCCGGCAGTGGCGAGGGGAAGTGATTTGAAGTCAGCTACCATAACCACTCAATCATAGAAATATTTGTTAATGACAAGTTTCTTGGGATATTTCCCGATCAGTACCTAGATAAGGGGTTCCATTAGGGGCTGAAGCTCGACGGTCATTTTGATAATTTTTGACCAAATATTACCTTTTTTTGGCCTAATTACCTTTAATTTAATAGAATAAGTGACCCTTTGGCCATAATCATAAATGTCAATGCTTTTTGGAAATTCTAGGGGTCTAAGGGTCAACAGATAATGTGTTATGTTGAAATAATAATTGGATAATGCAGTAGGAATAAAATGAAATTTAACGATTGGGAGGCAGTTAGACAAAACAAAATAGATTAAGAACTTACTCCGTCTAGCATCTGGTCGTAAAAACTGAACTGAAAAAGGAAAATCACTGACGTTATTTAAAAATATCAATTGGGCAATAATAGGATACATAGTTTTAATCACAAATACAATCACAATTAGACTTTAAATTCAAGTACAGTAATATAGTTATACAAGCAAAATAACGGGCCTTAAATTCTAATAATTAAAAACTCATCCATCCATACAATTTACTGATTTATCACAATTTTTGCATCACACCAAATCTTGGTATTTATGAGGCTAAAACATTTAATAATTTGACCGAAGGGGAATTTTCTTTGTTAGTAGGGGAAACTATATTTTTTTCTTTTTGGAATGGGGCCCAAAATTAGCCCCTAATTTGAAATAAAAGGGACTTTATATATTTCAGTCATCAAAAATCAAGGGGAGATAAATCAGAAGCGGATAGATTTATTTTTCTTTATAAAAAGTAAAAACTTCTCCTAGCCACATTGTTAAAGAATAAATTAATGATACTGTAAAACTGTATAAGTGGACAATATTGCGTGTCAAAACATTTGCGAATTGCTGATTCTAGATGTTTCGCGTGCGGAAATGTTTGGCGAATCACCGAAATCAGTTTGTTTATAATATCTACACAACGTAAAATTATCAAATTTCTTTATTTTGTTTAATTCTCCATAAGTTACGGTAGGACTCCCAAATATATTTGGCCACGCAGTGCTTTAGATATGACTCCATAGTGTACTATACTCGAAGTCGTGGCTATACGGTGCATAGGAAAAATATACTTTGGTGGTAGTGGGAATTTACGCTGTGGAAATTGTTCACGAATTTTGTGCATTCAAGAAATTCGCAAACCTTACCAATTCGCAAACTTTACCATTTATACAGTACGTGTGGCAAATATTTCAATCTTCATAGCAACAGTAATACATAATGTATCAAATAACCAAAAACTTACATGCAAATCTAAAAAGATCTAAAATTGTTGTATAAAAGAATCTAAAGGGTAATGTAATTATGTAATAGCTCCATTGCACCACGCCCTGGGGCTGTCGAGACTGTACTGTGAACACCCTGAAACACATAAAATGCTGCATTAACACACATATCACAAATTTTTTTTATTTCCTTCTTGGTGTACAGAAAGTTTTGTTTTTTTAATAAATAATTGTTTACCAGACACATTTAGCACATTGTGACATCATTATGTACAAAGGGCACAAAACAAAGGTATACACGCACAACTAAAATAAAGTTATACTGACGATTTATATTTTACTGAAGTAAATGAAGTACATACCTTTGATCGGTGGGTTCCAAGTTCATGGGAGGGGTACGAGGTTCTGGAGTAGGTTCATTGAACACAGACTGGCGACCCTCCTGTTCATTAAATGTGTCTTGAACAGCAACCTGAAAATTAAACACAACATAAAAACATAAATCTCAAATTCTAACAGTATAAATATCAAAGGACAAAGGGGGCATGACTTATCACACACTGCCTGACTGAAATTAATTTGCATGTAGTTTGTAAACATTATGTCAGTAAAATAAAATCAGTACTACCAACTTTTTCCTCGACAAACAAATATTAACTTCCACAAATAAATCAATGGTGTTAAATTAATGACCTTGAATGTATTATATTCTGTCAAATTGTTAAGGAGAACCATGACCTCAGCTGGGATTCGAACATACAACCTCTAGATTGGTAGCCGCATGCTCAGCCTACAGAGCTAACTCAGTGGGATAATATCTTAATAAACATACTGTCTCAAATTCTTTAACATGTATAACCGTATCAACAAATGAACTTTAACCTTAGAACTTCATAAGAAAATCTGTAATGAATCTTCAGCACAATTTACTGATTGTTTAATTTAAAAATCCAATTTACTATCTATATAATATTCATGACACTGGGTTGTCCAAACTTACTTCTATATCCCAGTTATGACGAACCAATGTCTCTCTACATCTGTCAATATCATCTATTCCTGTCAGATCCTGCAATTATCCAACATTATGAAGTCATTTCAAATGACAATAAAGTAATGGTTGTTTTGCTTATAAATATGAACTTCAGCTGTGGCTGGTGTTTGTTATGAATATGAGGAGATGTAAGAGCAAAGATACTTTATAAAAGGTTAAATGCTTAAAAAAAGAAATTCAGTCAGAGGGGGAAATGAACAAAGAATTGGGGAAAGGCAGTGGCTACCGGTCTGTACCTCTAGAATCGGATTCTAGGGGTACGGGAGTCCCATACTCGTAGATATCCTTCATAGGATAGACTACTGGTACAGGAGTTTTATAAATACACATACTCGGATCATATAAGTGAAAGATATTAAAACAAATATCAGTATAATATACGCTATATAAATGTTAATGTTTTGTTTGTCGTTAATTTTACGACAAAACTGCCATTTTGGTTGATATTAAAACAAGTGTCAGGGCTAGCGCTGGCTTTTTTTTTTCTTGAGCCAATTTGGAACCGGTAGGTTTTAGTAATTTGCGGGCTATATTACAGCGCGCAATCGACAAATAGGTAGTGGAGTTTGTGGTCTCAAACTCCCCCCCCCAATATTCCATGGCATAGGACTTTGTTATTTCACTGTAATCCTTTTTAGTGTTTCTTTGTAATTGCTTTAGTCTACAAATAATTTCTAATAGAGCTTGTAGGATGATTCACTGTAGCACTGTTATTTTATTTCTTGTTTATTTTATTCTTGTAATTAAAGTTTAAACAATACATCTCATTATCAAGTATTCATTAATCAAATTGAAAAAAGAAGACAATGTATACTCCCAAACACAAGTCACAGTCACGTGCAAGAAGCAATATATTTTTAA
Organism: Mactromeris polynyma; assembly: GCA_032209605.1. Classification (NCBI taxonomy): domain Eukaryota; kingdom Metazoa; phylum Mollusca; class Bivalvia; order Venerida; family Mactridae; genus Mactromeris; species Mactromeris polynyma. Next base: position 891,928 of record JASFXZ010000066.1, read on the forward strand.
AACACTCAACTGTACATAAAAACTAGGCCACAAATGAAACATAAACTAAACATACAGTGATGTAAATTATATGTGAATAGTCATAGCACAGAGTATGAGACATAAATCATTAGTTTATACAGGCAAAAATAATAGTTATCTGAATTTATCATAATAATTTTCATTCCTTGTAAAATTCGGAGCGGACGGCATTACGGACCGTACGGTACGGATTTTATCGTATACTAGACACGAAAACGAAAGTGATTGCATGGTTATCACAGACATTGAAAACCGGTCTCAGCCGCTTTTAATCGCATTTATCATCAAAATTCAGTGGAATAAAACATTCGCCAATGGTAAATTTAGAAATTCATACATTTCGACGGGACAGCTTTTGGACTATTTGATTTTTCTTTAGCCATTTTCCGAAAATAAACGGTGATGACTGAAATTTTTCATCGGACAATTTGTCCGACTATAACAGAAATTCTATCGGTCAAACTTAAAATATACCGGACATGTCCGACTCCGACTGTCCGACGGTCATTCGCATTGACTGGTCTAATCAATCGATAATTCGGCGTATTCGTGTGTGACCAATTTAGTTCTCTGCAGTGTTGTTATTATTATGCGCGTCACAGGTCTATCACGTGTCGGGTACGCGGGACGTGATTTGATTGGTTGAAAGGAGATTTTGTGACAGGCGACAAACTCCACCTCCGATTGTTTTTGGTAAACATGTGTATAATTATGTCATTATACACGAACGTGTCATAAACAGGATATCAATTGGGGCCCTTTAATATGTACGCGAGGTTATACACAGACATTGAGAACTGGTCTCGGCAGCTTTTAACCGCATTTATCATCGAAATTGAGTGGAATATAACATTCGCCAACGGTAAATTTGGAAAGTCATACTTTTCGACGATTTGAGCCAATTTGATTTTTCTTGAGCCAATTTTTGTTTTCTTGAGCCAATGGCTCAATTGGCGAATGCCAGCGCGAGCCCTGAGTGTTGTGTTGCGGAATATCGTTGTCATCTCGCAAAAAACGTGCCGAATATTTAATTGCAATTATGTCATTACAATAATTTGTTGCATTAAACTAAGTATTGTCTTGTCATATTGCAAACATGTGCATTAAAGTGCGTTTTGTCAGTTTGCCATTGCAAATTAAAATTATTTGCAATCATTAATCCAACCCAGATATATATATTATCTGGGTTGGATTAATGATTGCAAATAATTGTTTAATAAGATGACAACAAGTTCTGCAACACAACACTTGTGAAAGTATCAACCAAAATGGCGATTTCGTTGTATAGTCGCCATCACTATTCTCGCGGTATCACTATTCTCGCGGTAATTGCGTAACTCCGCCCATCGGTGTTTATCAACAAAAGCGGGTGACCTACTTTTTATCGCAAATAAAAAACAGTCGTATCCATCAGTATGAATCGTCTTTTGGTGAGTATTTGCTATAAAATCCTTATAAAAATGATTTTCTACCCAAACAGTATGAAATCCCCAATAAATAATGTGTATTAAATAAAAAAATACCTTAAGTTTCATGTTCGTCTGCTTTTCTCCCCCCCACCAATTATAGGCTTCAGACCACTAAATTATTTCTCAAATGCGACCATGTTCATATGTTATCGTCCCTTGTTACTGTTTTTTTTGGTAATTTTCGACCTCACACTAATAAAAAAAATCTATTTTTGTGTCATCTTCGATCTTACACTAATCAAGCATTTCCATTTTGTAGAAACATGTGACTCACAGGGAGAAAAGGCCCTATGATAAAGACAAATTAAAAAGAGCATATGATGCAACCTTGTCTGGCATATCTGTTTACAGGGCATCTAGATTATATGGTGTCCCTGAGTCTACACTGAGAGACAGGACAAGGCAAAATGTCACTATTGATTGTAGGTCTGGTCCTTCAAGGTTATTTTCCAATGATGAGGAAAAGAATCTTGTGGAGCATATTGTTTATATGGCAAATATAGGTTATGGTTATTCCATATGTGATATTCAATACATGGCAGCGGACTATGCCAGATCTTTAGGGAAGGATGTTAAAGCTAAAGATGGACTGAGTCAAGGTTGGTTTTACGCCTTTGTCGATCGCTGGGAGCAACTAAAGGTAGTTACCCACAGAAGCTAGGAATGGCTCGTGCCAAATGTACTTCACATGAAGTTATTACTGCATATTTTGCAGAACTTAAATTAATAATGGAAACCAATGACTTAATAAATGCACCTGAAAGAATATACAATATCGATGAGTCAGGTTTTTCTACAGAGCATTTGCCTCCAAAAATTATATGTGATAAAAACACAAATCGCCAGGCTGTAACATCTCCAAGAACAAAGAATGTTACAGTGGTCGGTGGGGCTAATGCCATAGGAAATCATATTCCTCCTTTTTATATATTTCCTGGGAAGCGATGGTCCGACAACCTACTAGATGGAGCTGCAGCAGGTTCAGTTGGCCGAATGTCCGAGAGTGGATGGATAAATCGTGGACTATTTGAAAATTATGTTACTCCACATTTTGGAAAATATGCAGGCATTGTCAAAGATTCAAATAGACCTGCAACCCTCATTCTATATGATGGACATAAATCGCATATTTCCCTTACACTGACCACCTGGGCAAAAGAGCACAACATCATACTATTTGTACTCCCCCCCACATTCTAGTCATCTAACTCAGCCATTAGATGTGGGCGTGTTTGGGCCTATGAAAAGGTACTTTTACATGGAGTGTAACTCATATATTGTCAAGTTGTCCAGAGACCACGGAAAAAATTTGTCCCACCTAAAAAATTTATTGGTAACTTACTTGCTCAAAACAACATAGAAACTATAACCGAAATGGAACAAAAAAGACAGTCTGTTGGCATAAAGAAAAGAGAATGCAATTCATGTCAACATATAAAAATCGGTAAAACATACCAAACAGCCAAAGCATATCCAAAGCCATCAACATCGGGTCTATCAAAAAAAAGTGGTGCCCCTCTAGATTTGGATGATTCTGACAGTGATATTGATGAAGTTAATGACCCCTGTTGTGTTTGCAACAAAAACTTTCCTCCCCAACTTAGAGGATGCATGTCAGTGACCATTGTAAAATGGGGTCAATGTGATTTTTGTGAACATTGGGTCCACTTAACACACTGCTCTAAAGTCAATGTGTTGAGGAGGGGTAGTGTATTCAGATGTGTCCACTGTCCAGAATAATAATATATTGACAGTGTTTAACAAAATGTGTTCAAGTTTATCACTTAAATTGTTTAAAGTTTATATTTACATTTGATTTACATTGTAAACGACAGTTGTGCAGAATACAGATCAATTTAGTAATCTGACGCCTATACTTCATCTATTTTTAGAACATTATTGAAATACCGCGAGAATAGTGATGACGTCAGCCATTAAATATGGCGGTGACCCCATGTACATTTTTAACATTTTTTACGAATTTGTGACATTTTAACAATAATATTTTGCTGTTTGGTGTTTGGATATGATTGCAATTCATGATAGTGTGCAGATTTTTGATGGTAAGTTAACTATTTCTTATTTATTCTTCATTATTCATTAAGTACCGCGAGAATACAGATATGCACTGTATAATTAACGACAAAAAAGATATAAACATTTATATAGCGAATAAACTGATATTTGTTTTAAAATCTTTCACTTATTTGATCCGAGTATGTGTATTTATAAAACTCCCGTTTCCGTAGTCTATCCTTGGTATGATATCTACGAGTACAGGACTCTCGCACCCCTAGAATCCAATTATAGAGTTACGGACCCGTACCGGTAGTCACTTCCTTGGGGAAAATAAGATTTTTCGGGGAAAATGGACACTTTTTGATTTAAACGGAAACAGCCTGGAAACAGGCAGTAAAGTTAACCCAAAAGAATCACTGGATGGCATCACAGTAACTATGCTGAGTAATTGGATCATCATTTCCAATTGAGTTGTGAAATACTGCACACAACGTCATTGCTAAAAATAAAGCTACGAAGACTTAAAATATCGAATCTGGAACGAAAACAAAAAAATAGCATTGTCTTAGACTGTTGAGATCAACATGTACTCCTTAACAACATTAAAATACTGTGTAGACAGACAATATTTCATGTAATATTCAAAATAACGTTCCATAATTTACCTGGAACTGGATTAATTTCTCTGTTTGCTCAGGAGAGAAATCTTCTGCTTCGTCAGCCATTGCTGTCATAAACTACTTCCGGTAAGGGCGATAATCATTGCGACTTGTTTTCGGTTAGGTATAAAATTGAGAATGTCCGTCCTGTTTCCACCCGGATTACATATATCCGTCTGTCTGTTTCATCAAATTCTCCATATTCTATAGAATCGTTATTTTAACAACAAAATACATATTTTAAATACATGCTGATATTTCATAAGTTTTTGTATTTAAAAGTCCAAGCACGACAGAAACGAAAAAAAAAATTATTAATTTTCACACACATCATCTTTGCAACAGATTTAACCGGTCGATACGACAATAAACCACAAGTAGAACAAAAATGCATTTATTGTACGATGAATACCTCTAAAAACAGAATGCCATTTTCTCTTAGTTTGTGCTTTTTACCATAGGGGGTCGGCACGTTGAAGAAATGACCGATGACCTAAAACAGTCATCCGAGTAAAAAAAAAGTCATACCATGTAATATAATTAAATAAGTTAATGATATTACATTGTATGATTTTGACTTTGATGACTGTTTTAGGTCATTTCCTCAACGTGCCCGACCCCCTTTGCTTTTTACCGAGAATCAAGACAAAAAGACTTTAGCCGATATTATTGCTAACGCATATTTTATTTTATTATATCATGTCTTCAAAATCAAAACACTTGCAAATTTGCTTGCCAAAAATGTATCTACTTCGCTATGTTGAAATAAAAACTCACTGACCAGTTACTAAATGTTTAGTTTATTATAACATGCAAGTATAAGTTTGTCTGAAATGTCGCGTAATATACACTATATGACAAAATGATGATAAAACTAATCTGATAAATCAAAAATAACTTATTCATTATGCTCATGTTGCCATTTGACTCAGTAAGTTGAAAAGAAAGTGGTTGTCACATGCAAATTCTCTTGGTATTTTCTCAATTATCATATTTTGGGAAATAACCCCTATAAGGGCTTATCAGTTTTGCCTATCAAAATGGCCGACAGTAAAGGACAAGGGAGGTAAATATTGTAGATGTTACATCATGTAGGAACTATGTATGCTAAACGTTTATTGATACAATCTGCACATAGTGTCTTTGACCATTAACGAAATAAACATAAATATGAGATGGCCAAGACAACAAATATACGTGTTACCAATACAATATCAAACATGGACTATAAGCAAACACACAACAGAGTAATTTGTGTATAAGATCAAATATTGAATATAAGCAGCAATGGAGTAATATTTTACACAATGCATTTGAAGTATATATATACAATTATAACTACATGTATGCCTGAACAGGAACATATTTGTTATGAACAGAACAGTATGGTGGCATATTATTCCCTAAAAAACAACAAAAAATAATAATTATATAGTTTATGTCGTCAAAACATCAACAAAAATAGATCTACATTATCTAGAGTATGCCAATAATGAATAAAAGACGTTTGTAATAAATCCTCGAGTAACCATTTTTGACGCTCATGAGTCGCAAATAGTGTTTGACGAGGGAATGAATCCGTTAATCTAAGTCGGTTTATGTTCTTCATATTGAATAGATTTGTGATTTTCTTTATTTAACTTGATTACTTGACGTTTTGTAGTAAAGTTTATGTAATGTTACAGCGTTCATTTACTTTGAATCGATATACGGACCGCATAAAATGTTTATATCAGTCGTTTCAGACGTTATAACCTGTAACGGAAATTGTCGAGATGTTGCGATTGTGCTCCATAATGTAGAGTAACTTCCCTTCACTGTCTAGCCGTCAAAAACATAAGGACAGGAGGCCCGACACAGGATCTTAGTGGATGATACTACGTAATTTTAGATAAACTTAATTGATACAATTCCCATAATAATGCTGCTAACATGGGTAACACTTTACTGTAAGGGTATGAAAACAAAATGAAGATTTTTATCGCAATTCTCATCACATCGGCAACGAGAATATGCTTCATTAAATAGGAAAATATGTAGGCAGCATATCTCAGTACAGAGGATATGTGACCACACAAGGTACGCATGAATATTTGAGACACTGATCGGTCCAACCAAACCGAATAGAACTACCATGCCAACGTGAGGAGACCGGTACGGAGGATCAAACTTACACCCATCTTTGAAGGAAAATACTTGATAGTGTAGGGCGAAAAGCACTTGTAAACCATAGCTCCCTTTAGAGGCAATGTGACCCTCAGTAGACAGGGAATATACGGAGTATCTGTGACAACAATTAGTCCAACAAGTTCAAATTTAACTACCACACAATTGTAAGGATGCTCCAAATGTGCACGTGTACATGAGACGGGGTTCGATCCCCCGCTTCATCACTGACAGCACTAACAGTCTTTCGGACGAAACTTTGAAAACCCGAGGTCCCGTGTACGATGCTTCAAATCGGGCATGTTAAAGAACCAGTGGTGCTTCTGAAACTGGGGCATCTTCCGTCTCATGTACTATCCTCAAAAATAAAAATGACCGACAATCTTCCAGAGGCGTCGCCCATTTTGGGAAACCGGTGGCGACGATAAACAAACGCAAATAAAAAAAACCCAGTTATTTCACACCTAATTAGGGTTTGGCAACAGCATTGAAGGGTTTATTGACTGTGTTTTCACACGTTATTTGTTCAGTGCATTTGACATCCAGCATAAATTTATATGTTTTTTAATCAAGTATTCTTAAGCTGACTTTGTTAAAATTATACTGACTTTGCTACAGTTTGCATCATACGGCTATTGGAGTTTCAGGTACTCGAGTTTATCTGTATTTTGGGTGAACATAGCTTTTTGTTGCATTATCTGACGTTAATTTACCGATACTAGCTTCTTACTTGATTGAACCTCTACACGGGCCTCAATTCGTTATCGCTCAATGGTGTAAGGGAGGTAATTATTGTATGTAGATATTGACGGCTAGCTGGCTTCCTGTTACCATTTCTGATTTCTGAAATCAAGGTCAAACTTAGAAAATGGCGTTTGGAGGGCGTTCTCAGCTGAAAAAATTGTCGGATGAGGCATTTGATTTTGAGTGTACTGCTTGTGCAGTAGACAACAAGAGAGTAGAAGCTGAAAAATATTGTATAGAATGCAGTGGATATTGTTGTAAGTCATGTACCGACGACCACAAGAAGGTCAAAGTATTGAAGAAACACAAATTGCAGGATGTCAGACAAGGAAATCAAGCGGGAGGTCAACAACCAAGTTTGTTGGAAATTCCAACAGAACAATGTAGCTTACATAGAGGCAAAGTAGTGGACATGTACTGTGAAGGCCATGATGTTGTTGGCTGTTCTACTTGCTTCCTTAAACATCACAAGTAATGCTTTATTTACATCGATATTAACTTTACGTTAGAATTATAATTACCTCTCCACTGCACTCATTCCCCCCCCCCCTTCCGGCATTATAGGCTTAATTACCATGGGCCGTCAAACACCGCTGCCAGCACGAAGTTAATAAGCTGGAAAAAGTATAATCTAGAGCCGATATGGGCTCGAACCCAAGGCCCCCTACACACTAAACGGCGCTCTACCTACTTAGCTAACCGGGCGGCCGTCTCCCCACACCACTACATAATTATAATTAGATCTATACGGAAATATGAGTAAATGGTGTGTTCAGGTAATTCCGACATCTACTGTGTAACATAACAGATAGGTAAATCAATACAGATTTATTTCTCTTAAAGTGTCGGAATTACCCGAAGTCACTCTACCTCTACAACATAGAAAAACTGCGCTCGAACCCACGATCCCTTAAATACTGATATGGCCGTAGTCCAAAATATGAGACGTGTACATTCTCATTTTATTAAATTTATTTAATCATTTCCTTTTTTAAATTTTACAATAATTTATTCAACGGACAGAATTTATATGTTTTTATCATTCATAATGAACCAAAAACGTAAATAATCGAGCAATAGCTCTACATACTTTAAGTATGTCGGTGTTCAATTTTAAATTGTTTAACACAAATTTAAATCAATAGGCTACATATGAACATTGTCACAACGTCATATGCTATAAATGTGTTTTCTGTACATTTATGCAGAATGTAATTATAAATCATCCCATTTCAGATCTTGTCCAGACAGTCACATCCATTCTATACCAGACATGATTGACGCCATATTTAAGTTGTCTGACTGCAAACAGACGCACAGTCTTCTGAAAGATATGATGGTATCCATGGAAACTGCAAGTAAATCTCAAAATACCCAACTTCAACTTCAGACTTTGAAGAAATCAAAGAAAGAAGCTTTAGGTCAAGTCAGTACATTCCAAAAAGCACTTGAAGCCATATTGAGTAAAATTGCCAAGTCATCACGCAAAGAAATAGAAGTTGCATACAAACAACTAGAAACAAATATTCTACAAGCCAAGCAAAGTGTTCATAGCATCTGTACAGATTTGCAGACGACAGACGACAAGTTAAATAAATCAGAAGGAAATAGAGCCCATCGTTTTGTTTGTACGAAAATTGCTCAAGAAAAAATAAAACAAGCAGACGGTGAGAAGATGAAGCAAGAATTACAACGTAATACAAACGTCGAGATATCATTCATTCCAGACCAATCATTGATGGAATATATCCAAGCTTTACAAGGTATTGGTCAAGTACAGAAACACGACCCCTACAATATCCAAGCTTTACAAGGTATAGGTCAAGTACAGAAACATGAAAAGCAGAAACAAGACGTCTACACAATCAAAGGAAGTAGAGATATTACCATAAAACTTTCTCATGATTCTAAGACATGCCGTTCCTATGGCTGTTGTCTGACACATGATAACCAACTACTTGTCACAGATTATAACAATAAGAAACTAAAACGTATTGATATACAGAAGATGTCAGTTGTTGACTATTGTACTTTAGATTCTATACCTTATGGTGTATGTTGTATCAGTAAACATGAAGTTGCTGTTGCATGTGTGAGTGACAACAAGATCCAGTTTGTTTCCATTCATAACAAGATGACTCCTACAAGACTGATTGAAATGTCTCATCGTTGTTATGGTATGGCTTTCAAGAATGGTCAGATTTATGTGTCTGATGATATTGGTGCTTCACTCTATGTTTATGATATGACTGGTACCCTGCTGAAGACAATTACACGAGACAATGCTGGGAATCGGCTATTCAACTACAGTAGACATGTTACATTCAATGAAAGTGGAGACAGCATGTTTGTTGGAGATGTGGACAAGGGACTTGTATGTTTTGATGGGATGGGAAATTATTTGTCCACTATTACAGACACTGACCTGAAGTTTGTAGTTGGTGTATGTGTTGATGGTAGAGGAAACGTGTTTGTAGTTGGGTACAGTTCACATAATGTGGTACAATTCAGTGAGAATAGGAAGAAACTTGGTGTGGTTGTGAAGCAAGGTGATGGATTACAAAATCCATGCTCAGTGTGTTTTCATCAGGGACTGAATAGAATGTTTGTTACCATGGATGTCAGTGATGTAGTGAAAATGTATGAACTAGAGTAATCAAACATATTGTGAGATAACAGAGTTGTCCATTCTGTGTTCATGTTTTGTTGATAGAATATAAGTAAAACTTACATAAAACTGGAGTAATTTTCTGTTCTAACAACTACACAGCAACTGTACATGTATGTGTTTTGTTTTATTTTTAGATGTTATCAAACTTCAAGATAATATGACTGTTATAACTTATATGATATCTAAGATATAATTGTATGTGTTTATTGCTTAACTACAGTATGTTAGTACTTTTTTAAAGGACTGAACATTACGTGTTTTCTACACTTCTCTGATATCTGTGTAGATAGAATAAACTAAAATGTAAATGTAAAGGGAGGTAATAAAATTATCAAATTGAGATTTTATGTGTTATACTATCAATGATAATAAAATTTAATGAATGTAATTAAATAATGTTAAGATTCAAGGAAGTTGTGAAAATATCTTACTGTTTAAATTTCCGCGTTCACAGAATACAAGTATATTTTTACTTGACTATACAATATAACAATGCATGTACTCATGTTGGTGATTGGCAAATATTTCTGCTCGCAAAACATCGGAAATGGCAGATTTGACGGATTCTCACATAGGGGTGACAAATGCTGTCATTGGGCATGTTGGCAGCAAGGGAGGTGCATTTTGCTTTTAAAGTCATATAAATATTCTTTATTCGTTTTGTTCAGATGTGTGGAAAAATATTGATATGGTTGTATGAAGTTAAAAAAGAACACAAATAAACTACTGGCCCTTTTTATGAACGCAGGGTATACTAAAATGCTTGTCATCAGAATAAATAACTGAATGTTGCCATTTATTTTAAGCAGAAATTATGCATTGTTAAGATCAAATGTTGTGAAAATGTATGGTTGACGAAGCTATTCATTATTTTCTTGTATCATAAAGGGTTAAGAAAAAATATTTGTACGGTCGAAATCCCTGATGTCATTGTGTCATCAGAATCCAAATCATTTACGAGTCCAGCTATTAAATCCAATCTAGAATCATCATATTGAGACGTAAGTGGGTATTTTAAATGCATATTTTATTGCAATATATACTGCTTTTCAATGACAACAGTCTTTTTTCCTGTAATTGAAGGGCACTAATAAATTTTAAACAAATCATTTTTAAGTTTCAGGCGTAATGGTTAACAAATCATTTATGAGTCTTTCAATAAACATGGGAATGCATAAAATCTTTTTATGTCTGTAATTCTATGCTCAACTAAATACATTCATGAGATGTTAAACAATGTGATATTCATACATTATGTTTTGGTATAGGTTCGCTTATTCTCTTGTCCAAACAGGGCTAAGAACGAAACTGTCAATCATTTACGAGCCATTAATTACGAGACAAACCCTTTATTTTTGTGTGTTATCCTTGTTTTCTTTGGTGTTATTGTTCATCTCTTTGGCCATTATGCAATTTGAGGTTGAATAAGCAAACATTCCGCCGTTATGTTTTGAAAAATACAATCCGAGAAAATAAGGGGACATTTATGAAGATTTCAGATATTGAGGAGTGGAAGACATTTTAACATTAGGTTAGTGGTTTACTTCGATTGTATTAGAACATAGTTGTATTTTTTGTTTGTATGTTATTCACAGGAATCGCAATGTTAGGTTAAAAAGTCGTCCCGTTATTGATGGACTGGACTCGAAAATGATCTATTTTTTCCATAGCTATAAAATAAGATAAATCTTATCGACGAAGGTCGCTTATTGTAAATAAAAATCTAAATTTAACAATATATATATATATATATACAGTCAAACCTGTGTTAAAGACCACCTGCGAACAAAGACCACAATTGCAAAACCTGCCTGCAAAGACCACCAATTTTATCTCCCATCAGACTATTTTCATTGATATTTAATCTGTTAATAGAGACCACATGTAAACAAAGACCACATTTTGCTGTTCCCATGGGTGGTCTTTACAGATAGGTTTGACTGTATAATTGCTTTTTTACTTAGTCATTACACCGTTAAAAATGTATATGCACAAAAGGGTCAACTCAAGCGACTGAGCGATCAAGTATATTATATAACATGTGGGAAATAAGTGTTCTACCGATTCTTCAAATGTCGTATTTCCATGAATGGCATTAGACCTATTTTACAGAATGATAGCATCTCAAAAAATCTGGTTAATTCTGTGTCTCTTAAATGATTATGATATGTCCAGTAAATGATTATAGGGTTGTTAAGGAGAAAAATTCTTATCTGAATTAAATGTAAAATACTTTATATCATTAAGAGCTTATAAAGCATCTTAACGTGTTTTATTATAATAAAATGAGGACAATAACACGTTCATAAAACAAATACATACACATTTTTTTAAACATGTCAATTTTAATTTGGACTTGAGATTTTTTTTAATTTGATTTAAATTTAAATAATGGCCAAAACAAAGAGCTCAGATAATGAATGAGTATTAAGCTATAAAGAAAGTTTTTATTTTATTTTAAGACAATAAAGAAGTGTTCGTGCATTTCATTAATTATAAAATAAACATTTGAGCAGTAATTGCCGTTCTCGTAGCAGAATTTGATAACAATGGCAATGACAAAGAATCCACAGTTATGTCCATTCGGCTGCTGTTGAACCCCAGGATGTATACTGTATAAAAAAACAACATATTTTAACGTCACCTTTTCGACGTTTGCTTGTAGTAAGAAACGTCATATCCACTCAGCGAAAGTCAAATTCGGACTTCAATGATAGTCATATCGTTCGTGACCTAAATATATGTCCCCAGAATATGCGTCCAAATTTGAATTGAAGTATTTTACTTGGCTCATTGCATTAGCATAATACCGTCATGGTTATTTTTAGTTTGAATTTTGTAGATCATAAAGTATGATATAAAGACGGGTTCCTGCGGTGCGACAATCAATATTTATCAATATATTTTGTCACGTAATACCGTTTTACCCAGAATTTTACAATGATTCATATGCCGATATTTGGTTTTGTTGATGATATTTCGTTTCGACAGAATTCCACTGACCAGTACACGTTGCTTATATCCTGACCTCCAGCCTGATGTCTGCTTCCCTATCACGTGATGTCATCCATCTTGCACCGTCATAATAGTCACGTCGGGATGCACAGACTAGTATCAGAAAGGGGGGGGGGGGGACACATGGATGTTTGTAGTGAAATTTTAAAAGGCTATACCTTACAGCACAATCTCATTTACAAACCGCTTTAAAGTTGTATCTGGCTCATCTGAATATAAAATGTTTGAATTGGCTTCATTCTAATTTACCATATTACTAACAGACAAAACTTATAAAATAGCCTAATTATTAAAGAAACTTTTAAAGTTTTATGATGTACAAACATCTTTCTTCAACAAAATACGGTCAATACTTTGTTAAAGCATGGTTATTGATGTTTTTGTACTACAGGACATGTATTTTTTATATTTGTTTAGGTAAACAAATGAACAGAAAGTGAGCAAAATATTACATTAAAATAAAGACCACCATTTTTAATAATACAATATTTTCATGTGCCAATTTTCTTTTTTTTCATATTTTTAATCAAATAAGTGAGCAAAACCCGGTTTTAAGCTGGATTTAATCCAGGTTAAACGCAGTGGTATTGGCACCTGGTTAAAGTTTGTTTTTTTCTAGGCAAAATATGGGTTTTCTAGAGAGAAAAAACCTACAAAAAACACAATTTTAACCAACTTAGTGGGTTTTTTTCTGAGTTAATTGTGGGTTTTTTAACACACTTCTCCAGAAGTTGTTTTTTATGGACTTAAAGTGAGCAAAAGCGAGTTTTTAGGCATACAAAACCCTTGATATATGTTGGATTTCCAAAAAGCTGACTCTTAAAACCCACTTTGTTGTCCAAAAACCCAGAAAAAAATCACTTTTAAGTAAAAACACTATAACTTTAATAAAATGCAATTCCATAACCGCGTACATAACGGTTATCTTAAGAGGGTAAACCTTTAAAGTGATTTTTCTCAAAAAGACGAAAACCTCAAAAAGGACAATGAAGTAGAAATCACAACAAAATAAAAAATACACCATCATAAAGTAGAAGGTTTGGTATCTAATATTTGTTTCCATACGAAAGATACCTTTAACAGATTTTGATTTATTGCAGTTTGCAGATATTTTCCTTCTATAGGAAGTTGGTCGGAACGCAGTGACACGAAAGTTGGGTTCGAACAAGTTATTGGGTTCTGGAACTAATGCGACAATATGAGCCAGCGGTGTTGCTAGAGTAAAGTAATCATACACACCGGAGACTTAAAGACACTACGAATCTGAGTTTTGCTACAAGACCGTCTGACTTACAATTTGTATAGCAATCTTCGACTCCTAACGCGTTTTATAATTTGTGTCATATTTGTGCGGTAAGGATATGGATAAACCTGGCCCCGCCCATGTTTACTTTCGTTTTGTCACCGAAGTCAAATATGTTGTTAAACACTTTTTTATTGATAAATATTAAATAACGTGATATAGTAGATCGGTTTAAAATACATTTAAGTTCATCCACTTTGTAATAATCTGACGGTTAACCACTCCGCTATAAATAAACACTTCCTGGTTCGATAAGCGTACTTGTTCCTGAATTACATTTTTCTGAAAATGACAATACACGTGATCTGAACTAGTTACAACATGATATAAAGATGACACATTAAGTTGATTTTTTATTTATAAGGTGATTTGAACATAATGGCTGAAGGTGGCGCTCCAGGTCCTAATATTTTTGGTGAAATTAATCGGGAAAAATTGAAGAAGGTTAGTGCTATAATACTTACTTATTTATAATTAATAAGTTTATTAAGTTATTGATTTACACCTGTATTGTTTACTCCTAACAAAGTGTGTTGTACAGTTGGTGTTTTAATAGCGAAACTGTTTAACAGGTCAGTTTCAGTCATTATTGAATAAGCCTAAGTATGCCCAGTTTTTTTATTGTTAATCTTTTGAAGGGTAAAACCAGTCTAGGCCGTCATTGTGTCACATTTATAGTGCCAACACTGACTTCAATAATCCATTTAAATTTTTAACATTTTGAGATGTTATACAGTTTACATACGTATAACTATTCATTTTCCATAATGAACTATTTTTTCTGAAACTGTGTACATGTATATATAACAACAGGGCCCTGCTGCGTTTTTGTACATGTATATAGTGGGTATAAACTTTTATGTCTTGCTTTGGTAATCCCAAGTCCCTGTGTGTGGGTTTTGTTTCATGATTTTTATGCGTATACTTATAATTGTTATAAATGCTAAAGTTCGATGTCCAGGTATGACAGTTCTTTCTGTACACATGGAGAATTGAAAGTCGATCTGCTACTTTGTTCGAAAATAAAAGTATTCTATATATATAATTCGAATTTATTATTTATATACATGTAAACGGTTGTAAACAGATACAGGGAGGTCTGCCGATGAAATCACTAATAGTCATAGGGTACAGAATGCCGGTAATCTATACTAACCTTGAATCAACTACACCAGTACAATTCGAGGTGTTGGCTCCAGAACCAGCTATCTTCATATACATTTATTACGGAGATAGTAGGTTCTGGCTCTAACCCCTCGAACTGTTTTCAAACATTTTGCTATTTAAAGTATGAAATCAATAGAGTAAAAACTCTATATAAATGTGTCGTCACGCGCTTTGTAAATACAGCATGCATTGATTACCCGTGTTTACAGATTGTCTAGCTTGTATTGTATGTAGAGCCAACATGCAATTTACTGTAATTTATGTAGTCAACATCCAGTCCGTACGTTGGTTTCCGTACTCTCGGCATTTTGGACGATATGACGTGTACCCTGATACGTTAAAGGGACTATTCGGAGGCCGATAGGGAATTTCGATTAGCAGTATGGACCAAACAAACAATTTTGAACCAAGAGACAGTTACTGCACTGTAAAATGAGCCCCAAAAGTTCAGTAACCATTTCCTGGTTTCTAGCCAGTACTTTCCCGGATTCTATCGGGATACGGACAATTATTCGAACCTAGGGCAATTCGGACCTCAGAAAATTCGAACCGTTCTAAGGGACATCGAGAAACAATCGATACTAAGTATTCAAGTACATGTTTATATTCCACGCTACAAACATACAGGAATGGTTTTAGCTTTTATTCCGTAATTAATAATAACTACACCGATCAATGCAATTAACCGCCTTATACTAGTAAATAGAAAGTGTTGCAGACGACAATAATTGATTGACTCCTCCATTGTTAAATTTGTTTTGTTTATTGATGGTACGTGTTGAAAGACTTGAAATATTATCAGAAATTATTCAAACGGAGTTTTATAAAAAGAAAATACCGTAAAAATCGATATGACCTGTGGAATATGGTGGCATACTTCTGCAACCAGTTAACTGCATAATAAGCTAGAAAAGTATGTGGTTATTACGTCACAGAAACCAGTTAACTACATAAGTATCATGATAATATAAACACTTAACACTTAAATAGATTGTCTGTTCTGAAAACCTAGGGGTTTAACTTAGTGGTGTCAGTTGTGGGCACTATCAGATAAGTTTT
Organism: Mactromeris polynyma; assembly: GCA_032209605.1. Taxonomy (NCBI): domain Eukaryota; kingdom Metazoa; phylum Mollusca; class Bivalvia; order Venerida; family Mactridae; genus Mactromeris; species Mactromeris polynyma. The sequence continues at coordinate 908,221 of JASFXZ010000066.1, forward strand.
CGTGTTAAGATATTTGTCTGGTATGAATATTTATCACGATACGCATCTAGTTAACCACATAAGTTTCTAGTTAATTATGTAGTTAACTAGTTCTTTAACGTGACAACCACAACATACTTTTTCTTGTTAATTATGTAGTTAACTGGTGGCAGATATATGACACTATAATTGTGTTTTTGGTCTTGTAAAACTGTTTCGTCATCTTGCACGTGATGAACGCGCCTTGTTGTTTACGCAGGAATCACGGTGACGTTTGGGAATGAATACATTGATGTTATCGTTCATCTATATTAGTATATGCAGTGTATTATGAAAAATTACCTCATACCTCGTGACATGCTTTAAACAATAGTTAGTTTATCAAAATTGACGTAAATGTCAGGTGATTATTTTTGTAATCGTAACTGATGACTTGTTTGATAACGTTAAACACAATAGGCCTAATGACTTATTTTAATTTAATCTTGCCATATCGCCTGTATCAACATCGACGCACAATCGAACTTTTGAGGAATTTCGTAAATAACCGTTGATATCAATAACGACTAACGCAATGGCGGACTGAAAATTGTGAATGTGTGTGAAACTAATAACGATACATTTCGATCAGACCTGCTTATGTATGCTGAATTATAAGTAGTGATCGCGGGAGTGAGTAGAGTACAGTGGTGAGTAGTGTACAGTGGTGAGTGGTGTACAGTGGTGAGTAGTGTACATTGGTGAGTAGTGTACAGTGGTGAGTAGTGTACAGTGGAGAGTAGTGTACAATGGTGTACAGTGGTGAGTAGTGTACAGTGGAGAGTAGTGTACAGTGGTGAGTAGTGTACATGAGTGAGTAGTGTACAGTGGTGAGTAGTGTACAGTGGTGAGTAGTGTACATTGGTGAGTAGTGTACAGTGGTGAGTGGTGTACAGTGGTGAGTAGTGTACAGTGGAGAGTAGTGTACAGTGGTGAGTAGTGTACATGAGTGAGTAGTGAACAGTGGTGAGTAGTGTACAGTGGTGAGTAGTGTACAGTGGTGAGAAGTGTACAGTGGAGAGTAGTGTACAGTGGTGAGTAGTGTACAGGAGTGAGTAGTGTACATGAGCGAGTAGTGTACAGTGGTAGGTAGTGTACAGGAGTGAATAGTGTATAAGAGTGAGTAGTGTTCAGTGGTAAGTAGTGTATAGGAGTGAGTAGTGTACAGTGGTGAGTTGTGTACAGTAGTGAGTAGTGTTCAGTGGTGAGTAGTGTACAGTGGTGAGTAGTGAAAAGTGGTGAGTAGTGTATAAGAGTGAGTAGTGAAAAGTGGTGAGTAGTGAAAAGTGGTAAGTAGTATATAAGAGTGAGTAGTGTACAGTGGTGAGTAGTGTATAAGAGTGAGTAGTGTACAGTGGTAAGTAGTGTACAGGAGTGAGTAGTGTACAGTGGAGAGGTGTGTACAGTAGTGAGTAGTGTTCAGTGGTGAGTAGTGTACAGTGGTGAGTAGTGTATAAGAGTGATTAGTGTATGGTAGTGAGAAGTGTACAGTAGTGAGTAATGTACGGTAGTGAGTAGTGTACAGGAGTGAGTAGTGTACAGGAGTGAGTAGTGTACAGGAGTGAGTAGTGTACAGTAGTGACTAGTGTACAGTAGTGACTAGTGTACAGTAGTGACTAGTGTACAGTAGTGACTAGTGTTCAGTAGTGAGTAGTTTACAGTAGTGACTATTGTTCAGTAGAGAGTAGTGTACAGTAGTACGTCATAATATCTGCACTTTATCTCTGCTCATTATGCAAATTAATTAATTCAATATCCATGTGTCTATGTATTTACAGATAAGACGGTTACGAGAGCTGTACAAGGGACGATTTACCGATGATCAGTGTGGAGTATTACTACGCCACAAGAACAATGATCTTGCTGAAACACTCAAGTTTATGTTTGAAGGTAAACAAAAACTTTAATTAAGTAGAACATGACAAAGCAAAACATGACACAACAATACATGACACAACAATACATGGCACAACAATATATGACACAGCAATACATGACACAGCAATACATGACACAACAATACATGACACAGCAATACATGCCACAGCAATACATGACACAGCAATACATGACACAGCAATACATGACACAGCAATACATTGTACAACAATACATGACACAACATTACATGACACAGCAATACATGACACAGCAATACATGACACAGCAATACATGACACAGCAATACATGACACAGCAATACATGACACAACAATACATGACACAACAATACATGCCACAACAATACATGACACAACAATATATGACACAGCAATACATGACACAGCAATACATGACACAACAATACATGACACAGCAATACATGACACAACAATACATGCCACAACAATACATGACACAACATTACATGCCACAACAATACATGCCACAACATTACATGCCACAACAATACATGCCACAACAATACATGCCACAGCAATACATGACACAGCAAAACATGACACAGCAATACATGACACAACAATACATGCCACAACAATACATGCCACAACAATACATGCCACAACAATACATGCCACAGCAATACATGCCACAGCAATACATGCCACAGCAATACATGACACAGCAATACATGACACAGCAATACATGACACAACAATACATGCCACAGCAATACATGCCACAGCAATACATGACACAGCAATACATGACACAGCAATACATGACACAGCAATACATGACACAACAATACATGACACAACAATACATGACACAACAATACATTGTACAACAATACATGCCACAACAATACATGACACAACAATACATGCCACAACATTACATGCCACAACAATACATGCCACAACAATACATGCCACAACAATACATGCCACAACAATACATGCCACAACATTACATGCCACAACAATACATGCCACAACAATACATGCCACAGCAATACATGACACAGCAATACATGCCACAACATTACATGCCACAGCAATACATGCCACAACAATACATGCCACAACAATACATGCCACAGCAATACATGCCACAACAATACATGACACAACAATACATGCCACAGCAATACATGCCACAGCAATACATGCCACAGCAATACATGCCACAACAATACATGCCACAACATTACATGCCACAACAATACATGCCACAACAATACATGCCACAACATTACATGCCACAGCAATACATGCCACAGCAATACATGCCACAACAATACATGCCACAACAATACATGCCACAGCAATACATGCCACAGCAATACATGACACAGCCATACATGACACAACAATACATGACACAACAATACATGACACAACAATACATGACACAACAATACATTGTACAACAATACATGACACAACAATACATGCCACAACAATACATGACACAACAATACATGCCACAACATTACATGCCACAACAATACATGCCACAACAATACATGCCACAACAATACATGCCACAACAATACATGCCACAACATTACATGCCACAACAATACATGCCACAACAATACATGCCACAGCAATACATGACACAGCAATACATGCCACAACATTACATGCCACAGCAATACATGCCACAACAATACATGCCACAACAATACATGCCACAGCAATACATGCCACAGCAATACATGCCACAGCAATACATGCCACAACAATACATGCAACAACATTACATGCCACAACAATACATGCCACAACAATACATGCCACAACATTACATGCCACAGCAATACATGCCACAGCAATACATGCCACAACAATACATGCCACAACAATACATGCCACAGCAATACATGCCACAGCAATACATGCCACAACAATACATGCCACAACATTACATGCCACAACAATACATGCCACAACAATACATGCCACAACAATACATGCCACAGCAATACATGCCACAGCAATACATGCCACAACAATACATGCCACAGCAATACATGCCACAACAATACATTGTACAGCATTACATGCCACAGCAATACATGCCACAACAATACATGCCACAGCAATACATTGTACAACAATACATGACACAGCATTAGCAATGGTACAATATATTACACTTCATAAACTAACATTTGTACATAATTATGTACATGTATATGACCATCTTATTTTACTGTTTTGGTTATATCAAATGCTGGAATACTATATTTTCTTCATTGATTTCAGAATAATGAAATGGCTTTCACATTTTGTTTCAGAACCTAGACAAATCCGGCATGTCATCGGTAATGAAGATGTAAGTAAGGTCTTTGTGAGTTTTTTTAGAAAGGTTAATTTGAGCTCAATTGTGATAAGGGCCTGATGGTTTTGAGTATTTTCAAGTCTTACCCTTGATAGACCAGTGCTGATATCTTGCTAGAATATATACTCGTGACTATTGTACAAATCGAAATTCAAACCAGTCAACCGTTATTTACACTGAAATTATAACCTGTCAACCTCTGGTTTTACTGAAATTCAAACCTGCCAACCTCTAATTTTACTGAATTCAAACCTGCCAACATCTAGTTTTACTGAATTCAAATCCGTCAACCTCTAGTTTTACTAAATTCAAACTGGTCAACCTGCAGTTTTACTAAATTCAAACCTGTCAACCTCTAGTTTCACTGAGATTCAAACATGTGAACCTCTAGTTTCACTGAGATTCTAACCTGTCAACTTCTGGTTTCACTGAAATTCAAACCTGTCAACCTCTGGTTTCACTGAAATTCAAACCTGTCAACCTCTAGTTTCACTGAAATTCAAACCTGTCAACCTCTGGTTTCACTGAAATTCAAACCTGTCAACCTCTGGTTTTACTGAAATTCAAACCTGTCGACCTCTGGTTTCACTGAAATTCAAACCTGTCAACCTCTGGTTTCACTGAAATTCAAACCTGTCAACCTCTGGTTTCACTGAAATTCAAACCTGTCAACCTCTGGTTTCACTGAAATTCAAACCTGTCAACCTCTGGTTTCACTGAAATTCAAACCTGTCAACCTCTGGTTTCACTGAAATTCAAACGTGTCAACCTCTGGTTTCACTGAAATTCAAACGTGTCAACCTCTGGTTTCACTGAAATTCAAACGTGTCAACCTCTGGTTTCACTGAAATTCAAACGTGTCAACCTCTGGTTTCACTGAAATTCAAACGTGTCAACCTCTGGTTTCACTGAAATTCAAACGTGTCAACCTCTGGTTTCACTGAAATTCAAACCTGTCAACCTCTGGTTTCACTGAAATTCAAACCTGTCAACCTCTGGTTTCACTGAAATTCAAACGTGTCAACCTCTGGTTTCACTGAAATTCAAACGTGTCAACCTCTGGTTTCACTGAAATTCAAACGTGTCAACCTCTGGTTTCACTGAAATTCAAACCTGTCAACCTCTGGTTTCACTGAAATTCAAACCTGTCAACCTCTGGTTTCACTGAAATTCAAACCTGTCAACCTCTGGTTTTACTCAATTCAAACCTTACAACATCTAGTTTAATAACGTTATATATATAAAACCCATTGCTGAAGTATAATAAATGTATTGTGTATACTTCAGTGGCATGACGTTGGAGAACAACTACGTAGGGATGCCAGACGCAACGATGTTGGTTCGGAAATACGACAATTTGCTTGTCAACCTTGTGACCATAAATGGTGGAGGAAGGTGCCATCTAGGAAACCGGTAAATGTCAAACAAAGGTTTAAGAAGATATGAGTTTATATTATGTTCATCATGTACATATTTGTTAGTTGTCTGTTTCCACTAACCCACCTGGCCCTGTGTTTCATCTACCGGCCCTGCTCTTTTTTGTACTATTAGAAATTAATTTCCTATTGTGTATATATATTTGATCACCGGAGCAAGCTAATGGTGAACTATTGTGACCGGGTAATGGCCTTCTTCAACTCTTTCTTTAAACAACATCTCCTCATAAACTGCTTGTCCAATAATGACAAAACTTGGAAGGGATGTTCAAAGAGTTGTTCAAATAATTTCATTCCATGCAGAACTCTAGTTGCCATGGCAATTGAAAGGAAAAACTTCTTTTCAAGTACCAAAATACCTCAAGGTGCGGTATTTGGTATGTTAAGCATTGTCTAGTGGTTCTCCACTAACTTTATTCAAAAAATGCATCTGGGGTCAATTATGGCCCCTCCTCAGGGGTCACATATTTTACATAGACTTATATAGGGAAAACTTCAAAAATCTTCTTGTCTAAAACCTGAAGGCTTAGAGCTTTGATATTTGGTATGTAGCATTGTCTAGTAGTCCTCTACCAAGACTGTTAATATCATGCTCCATGGGCAATTGCCGTATCACATGAGGTGAGTGTCATGCCGCCAATCAATGAGTACGGACAGTCTGCCCAGGGTATCATATATGCTATGAATAGCAGGGTACCGAGAGTGGCTTTTTCTTAAATTTTGAATCTTAATGTGTCTTCAAACAGGTCTCACGGTGTGACAAGTGCAAGCGAAGATATAAAGCATTACGCAGAGACCAAGAATATGGATGGGCAAGATTTCACTGCGTACCGTGTAACAGAGATTTCCAGTATGTTAACCTCAATCACTCCAATTCAGCGCGTCCGAAAGGTCATTTCAAATATCACGTAGTTTCGAATAGCTCATTTCAATTTGTCAAGAAGATATTTATTTCGGATGATACCTCAGTGTGCGGATAGAAGGTTGTTGAATGAATGAGGTCCGATTGTTGTGTATGCCGATATTTTATTACAATCCACCAATTGTATGGCCCTTTTTGGGGCAACTGTGTCATGGACACATGTATTTTGTAATTGTTCTTATAGAAATTTCAAATGATTGGGATATATCAATATCATAATATTCGTAGTTTGATTATCATCATCAACATCATTATTATCACAATACTACCAACCTTCCATATACACAAACACCATCAACACACATCAGCACTACCACAACACTATCAACCTACCATATACATAAACACTGTCAACACACATCAGCAATACCACAACACTATCAACCTGCCATATACACAAACACCATCAACACACATCAGCAATACCACAACACTATCAACCTGCCATATACACAAACACCATCAACACACATCAGCACTATCACAACACTGTCAACCTGCCATATTCACAAACACCATCAACACACATCAGAAATACCACAACACTCCAACCTACCATATACACAAACACCATCAACACACGTCAGAAATACCACAACACTCCAACCTACCATATTCACAAACACCATCAACACACATCAGAAATACCACAACTCTCCAACCTACCATATACACAAACACTGTCAACACACATCAGAAATACCACAACACTCCAACCTACCATATACACAAACACCATCAACACACATCAGAAATACCACAACACTCTAACCTACCATATACACAAACACTGTCAACAAATATCAGCAATACCACAACATTGTCAACTTACCATATTCACAAACACCATCAACACACATCAGAAATACCACAACACTCCAACCTACCATATACACAAATACTGTCAACAAATATCAGCAATACCACAACATTGTCAACTTACCATATACACAAACACCATCAACACACATCAGCAATACCACAACACTCCAACCTACCATATACACAAACACTGTCAACAAATATCAGCAATACCACAACATTGTCAACTTACCATATTCACAAACACCATCAACACACATCAGAAATACCACAACACTCCAACCTACCATATACACAAATACTGTCAACAAATATCAGCAATACCACAACATTATCAACTTACCATATACACAAACACCATCAACACACATCAGCAATACCACAACACTCCAACCTACCATATACACAAACACTGTCAACAAATATCAGCAATACCACAACATTGTCAACTTACCATATTCACAAACACCATCAACACACATCAGAAATACCACAACACTCCAACCTACCATATACACAAACACTGTCAACAAATATCAGCAATACCACAACATTGTCAACTTACCATATTCACAAACACCATCAACACACATCAGAAATACCACAACACTCCAACCTACCATATACACAAATACTGTCAACAAATATCAGCAATACCACAACATTGTCAACTTACCATATACACAAACACCATCAACACACATCAGCAATACCACAACACTCCAACCTACCATATACACAAACACTGTCAACAAATATCAGCAATACCACAACATTGTCAACTTACCATATTCACAAACACCATCAACACACATCAGAAATACCACAACACTCCAACCTACCATATACACAAACACTGTCAACAAATATCAGCAATACCACAACATTGTCAACTTACCATATTCACAAACACCATCAACACACATCAGAAATACCACAACACTCCAACCTACCATATACACAAATACTGTCAACAAATATCAGCAATACCACAACATTGTCAACTTACCATATACACAAACACCATCAACACACATCAGCAATACCACAACACTCCAACCTACCATATACACAAACACCATCAACACACATCAGAAATACCACAACACTCCAACCTACCATATACACACACACTGTGATAAACATAACAAACACGTTCAAGACTCTTATGGTTATTTTTTTACACTAAATATCAATTAATTCTCATGAAAAACTCGTAATTTGAATTAAGCTGGAAACGGAAACTACATACGAAACATGGATTTGTGGCATATACCTACAGCAACAGGCAGTTGAAGGGAACTTTTCATTTATAGTGTATAGGTTTCATTAAAACCAGTAGTAGGATAACGTTGATAAAATAACAGCACAAACGAAAACATATAAATCAAAATACACTTTTTTATTATCATCATTAATATCATCATCATGACCATAGTTTATATGTTTGTTATTTTACAGTGATTTTGGTATGATGGACCTTCGTATTCTACAACTGGGGTTGATTGGTAAAAGCCAGGCATACTGCTATCGCTGTTACTCTGTTTGTGAACCCATTGAAATTCTCCCTGCTCGGAAGAAGAAAGAACGTCGTCCTGGTGGACGTCATTACAGACAAGGTCATTCATGCACGGCTCATAACTGCTATAATAAGCAGGAACCAATGCGTAAGTATCATTAAATTAAAGAGAGGGCCTATTGGTTTGCACATGTATGTCGGTCGGTATGTCCGTTGGTCACTTTCTGATCGATAACTCAAGAACCCTGTGACCTAACATCCTCAAACTTGGTTCACACATTCATCTTGGGTAGCACAGGAACCCTACTGATTTTGAGATCATGGGATCAAAGGTCAAGGGGACATGATGAGTTTTATGTTTAGATTAGATTATTGCATTTTTATATATCAATGAAATTCAGGCAGTTTCGTTTGTTTGTTTCATCGGGTTTAATGCCGTTTCTCAACAACATTTCATTTATATACGGCGGCCGGTTCACCTAACCAGTTTTTCCTGGACTGAATTCTAACCAGTACTAACTTACCCTTCCACGAGGAGCCGGCAACTTCTCCACATGTGGAGGAAAATCGACATTTTTTTTCAAATTTTCATGGAAGGGTATGACCTGCCGCGACCGGGAATCGAAGCCGGATCGCCAGGTTACAAGTCCAGCGCACTAACCACTGGACCACGGCCGCGGCTCTCGGGCAGTTTTGATTTTGCATTCTCAAGATTTATATCATGCAGCCAACAATAAGGTGTAATGCAGTACCATCAATATCCCACTTTCGGAATCTAATAAATGTCCAGCCAAAGTCTATTTCCCGGGGGTAATCATTTGGCATTTCAAATTCCCAAGTTTCCGGAATCGTGTCCAGTGTTTCCCAGCCCCTCCCATGGTGCGTCATTTTGAAAAGTGCAAGAATAGTATACACAGTTAACATTCATTGTAAGGATTGAACATTCATTCTCAGCGAAACCTAAACGAAGTTTGGAACTTTTCGGAAACTGTTTTAGAAAACGGACACCTTATCTTACTAAGTGAATAATTTAGAAATCACCAGAGGCAAATGCTGTAGGAGAACCAAAATACGCGTACAATTTCTACTTCCATTATTTCCTGGCAACATTGTATATGTCTATCTTATTTGTTTACAGGAGGTATTCCGGTGATTACTATTTGTGTACACCCCCGCTCTCTCCCGACAAATGTCGCAGGATCAGGCTCTGAGGGACACCAAAGCACTGGTTCGACAGTTAAAACCTTCCTGTCTCAAGATGATTTGGAGAAGTTGTATGAACCTAGTTTGGCCGACATATCTGAGGTCGTCAGTGACCATGAAGATAATTATTAATAGCAGGAAATTTATAAAACCCCTGGCCTTCTAACAAAAATGCCAAATTTTTAAACCCATGCATTTCATCAAAATTCTGAATTCAATATGATAAAAAGCATATTTGTATGAGAAGTGGAGAGCCTTGTATTTTTATCACAGTTCATTCTGTTACGAAGTGCATTTAAATGATTTACTTCTGCTTTTCTAATTGCTATAAATTATTATTTGAATTTAGACAAAAATATGGTTTGAATTACCCAAATATATACTTTATGCCATTAAAAACGCAACTATTTCAACTAGGTGTCATTTTGTAGTACCAACTGTCAAAAGCGTGTTACAGTTTTCTATGTATTAATTCTTTTTCAAATCTTTATTAAACTCTAGACCAATTATTTTTTATTTCATTATTGATTAATTTTATGAAATTATGTTTGAGAAATAAGGAATATTTTTGCCTTTGTAATGCCACTTTATCTATATGCACAAAATAAATTTGGTTGCGTTTTTAATGGCTTGAAGTATTATTTTCAAAAGTTTTGGCTACAATAATAGAAAGGCCAGACGTTTTAAAAACTCCCGCTGTAAAGGTTGGATAGAAAAATGTTAATATTTTGTGCTGTGATACTTACATATATACCAGAAATTATTATTCAAGGTAATATACTCAGTACATTTAAAAACGCACAGTAAGGCTTTCTCCAGATACATGGAATTACTCAGAGATACAAGAAAAAGGCACAATATACTTTCATGTTTATACTATAGATAGTACGCTAAAGATCTTTACAATAAACAGGTATTTTTCATTTAAAAATTAATTTCACAATGCAATATAATGTAATGACGATTTACAAATAATGTGTAGGACTAAAACTGTGTGTTTTTAAATGTATTGAGTATATAAATTGAAGCATCATTATTTCAATCAGTGTCATGATAAATTAAAAAAAATCGATTTGTTTTTTTGATGAATTTTTGTTTGTAGGAAGAAAATTTTGATGAATTTTCCCTATTAGAAAAAAATTAATTAAATTTATCAAGGAACATTTTTTATTCAGCATTTGATAAACAAAATGTTTTATCATGGATCTAATTACATAAGATCTAGGGCACGTTTCATAGACGATCTTAAGATGTATCTTATCGTAACTTCTATCTTACGTAGCTGAGATTATCATAGAAACTGTCGTAACTTTACGGGAACGTCAGAGCACTCTTACGACAAAACTTTTTTTAGCTACAATAATAGAGTTACAACAGCATCTAAGAAATGCATCTAAGAAATGCTCAAATCTGAACTGAAGTTTAGAACTTACAATAAAATCTTATCTTAGCTAAGATATGTCTATGAAACGTGCCCCTGATTTTTAGTCTACTATAGTCAAAATCCAGCCTGTCTGGATATATCCGCTGTCTGAAGTCTCCTAAAGTCTATTGGTTGGGGAAAACAGTAGGTGCATAAACATGAATGCGTTACTGTATTAAGGGGGACAACTGCGGTAGAGATTGTTATAGTATTGGTGTAGTGATCTCCGCTTTAGGATTTATTGTAGTGTAAGGGGAGGCAACCTTGTTATTACTTGATCTTCTCCAAGTACTGTATTGTAAATAATTCATTTATTACCCTGTTAACAACTTAATCATTTTGTGTCAAGTTTTAATCAGTGCCATATATAATTGCTTAAAGTGGGTATTGCCATATTTTTATTTTCACTACTCTAAACTTTACACTGGTAAACGTTTGTATAATCAGAGATACATGATATTCTTAAGAAAAAAGTTTAGAAGAAATGTACCAGCCACCGAGTGTTTGATATAATGTACATGTATGCTCAACCATTTTGTTCACAACAGTTCTTACGGATCAATTTATTATTTGATAGAAATTTCTGGTCTTTACCACAAGATCTTAGTGTCACCAGTTGACATCCCTTTATTTGTATGGCCCCACAATTAGCAGAATGGTTACCCCTGTCCGTCCGAGCGTGTGTCCATGCAAAAACACCCATAACAGGGCATCCATGTCCTATGGACACATATTGTTTTTTTGTTTATGGCAGTTGGAGAATTCATACTGAGTACAGCAAAAATATGACTGTACCCACTGAAGTTATATATTTTATCATTTGTTGCATGAAATGTTTGTTATACCTAGCTGACACAGCTATATATGTTGCAGTCTCTGAGATTTTCTGAGAAAAACTCAATAAAGATGACGTCATGTTTTCAGACTATTGCAACAGCTAGTTGAAACATTTCAGTAAAAGATTTATGATTCAACGGCAAGCAGACGCAAACCAATTATCGATGAACATTGAGACAGCCCCTTTTCTTAAGGAAAATAATAATGTACAATATACATGTATTTGTAAATTATCATTGTATCAAACTCCCTTAATTCCCTATAAAATGGTTGTTTTGCAATAATTTTTGTTTTGTAGTGACCTACAAATATCCCTGCATTCAGAAATGTTAATAGCTCAATTTCACCCAGATATGTCATTTGGGCAAAAATCTCAGAGAATGACACACATTTTGTTACATTTAACTGTTTCGTTTTTTGTTGTTTGTAATATTTCATGTATTGATACATTCATTTCATCTTCTCAGGTACCACTGAGCCAATCTTGATCAAATTTCACACAAACAACACTGGTATTCTGGTATTGATACATTCATTTCATCTTCTCAGGTACCACTGAGCCAATCTTGATCAAATTTCACACAAACAACACTGGTATTCATGTATTGATACATTCATTTCATCTTCTCAAGTACCACTGAGCCAATCTTGATCAAATTTCACACAAACAACACTGGTATTCATGTATTGATACATTCATTTCATCTTCTCAAGTACCACTGAGCCAATCTTGATCAAATTTCACACAAACAACACTGGTATTCATGTATTGATACATTCATTTCATCTTCTCAGGTACCACTGAGCTAATCTTGATCAAATTTCACACAAACAACACTGGTATTCATGTATTGATACATTCATTTCATCTTCTCAGGTACCACTGATCCAATCTTGATCAAATTTCACACAAACAACACTGGTATTCATGTATTGATACATTCATTTCATCTTCTCAGGTACCACTGAGCTAATCTTGATCAAATTTCACACAAACAACACTGGTATTCATGTATTGATACATTCATTTCATCTTCTCAGGTACCACTGAGCCAATCTTGATCAAATTTCACACAAACAACACTGGTATTCTGGTATTGTACATTAATACAATTGCAACATGTAATTATTAATTGAATTTTTAATGAAAATGTGGTATCTTTGGCAACTGTAAAAATGCTCTTCGCAAAAACCATTTGTCAGAATTTTAAATAATTTGGAAAATATTGGTCATTGATTTGATTTTATCGAAAAAGAACCTCATACCACAATAAAACATGAATGTATTAACTTTACGTGAGATTGTTGATAAATAATTCCAAATTGGTAATTTCTGCGGTAGGTAAAGGTTTGTGAAAAGATTAACATTCTCAGTCAATGGACAATGCCACAATGGTCCTGTAATTGTGTTTTGATGTTCATTTATTTACATGCTTTACCAAATTTGTTGAACATATATCAAACTATCATTATTATTGTTATAATTATTGTTAAAACATATGTACAGAATTTTAATGTTTTATTGTCTTTATTCTATTGACATGGCTTCATACATCCTTGGTACCCAGGCTATTCATAACATATATGATACCCCGGGGCAAATTGGCTAGTGAAACTCCGTGACGTGAATATTCATTAGCATTTCTCGACCAATGAAATGGAAGATAACAAAAAAGAAGGAATCTCCTTTGTGAAGAGCTATCGCTTAGAATCGCGATTTCATTCGTCACTCCTCGGCAATTTCAGTATCGCATGAGGTGTGTGTCATGCGACCAATCAAGCGGCTGGATTTCTACTCATTAATTATTCATGAGTACGAGATTTTTACAGTCAGTTTGCCCATGGTATCACATGTTATGAATAGCCTGGGTACCGAGGATCGTCTTCGTGCAGTGACTCAAAATGTTAACCAATAAAGCTACAACATATTCTCTTATTTCAATACGATATTTCTTGTTTCATTGTCATACTGGACCGGGGTAATTGTTTGATGTGTCGTGTTCGCTGATTAAAATGTTAGACAAACTGAAGGCATTATTTTGTTTTTCCTCAATGCAATTTGGTAATAAAATATAGTCTTAGGACACTGTGGTGTAGTGGTTAGTATAACGGACCGGCAAT